>JAAAKM020004747.1:0-11493 GCA_010016025.2 Alatinidae sp. Z8VKAUB7J3 | reverse complement strand
GGAAAAGACAGTAATAGTAGTAGTGGTAGTAGTAGTAGTAGTAGTAGTAGTAGTAGTAGTAGTAGTAGTAGTAGTAATGGCAGAAGAAATAGGCAGAAGAAAGAAGAAGAAGAAGAAGAAGAAATAGGAGAACAAGAAGAAGAAATAGGAGAAGAAGAAGGAGAAAAAGAAGAAGAACAATAAGAAAAATAAGACGAGTACAAAATTTCAGCAGTAAAAAATTCCTCCGTGGGCCAGGAATATCAACGCAGGTTTATTGTATCTGCACAATAGCCAGTGGTATAGTAAAGTTACCATGAGCTCAATCATAACCAAAATGATTACTCACCTGCATCAATCCAATGTTGCAACATTAAATCCGCACAAAATACGAAGTTATCGAAGGTCAAATGATTCAATCTAAAATGAATTAAGGCATACTTATGTAGAGTGGTAACAATTGCTGTTTTTTAAATATATAGAAGTTTGTAGTTCATAATATCACCCAAGAAGAGTTATAGTTATTGTTACGTAGACTGGTAACAATTGCTGTTTTTTATATAGAAGTTTGTAGTTCATAATGTTGTGCAAGAAGAGTTATAGTTATTGTTACGTAGACTGGTAACAATCGGTGTTTTTTTAAATATATAGAAGTTTGTAGCTCATAATGTCGTGCAAGAAGAGTTATAGTTATTGTTACGTAGACTGGTAACAATTGCTGTTTTTTTAAAATATATAGCAGTTTGTAGTTCATAATGTCACCCAAGAATAGTTCTAGTTGTAATTTTTTGCTAAGTAGTTCAAAAACTTCCACTGTATTACCTTGGCAATCATTGAATTGATTATTATCGACCTCCAAAAGCTATATGCAAATTCTTAGTATAATGATAAGTGCCCAGCACAAGGCACATAGGTGAAACATAATTAGAAAACATAATATGATGAGCTTTCTGTGTATTCTACCACCATCCTCGAATCAATTAATGGCAATGTATGAAACACGCTGGGTTAAGACCGCAACATAAACCATAGAATACATTAACAACTAACAAGAGACATACTAAAAGAGAGTTGAACTTTTGTTTATATTAAGTGAACAGGTGTGTTTAGACAAAAGAAGACTTTCTTTGAGAAGGAACTCGCATTCTGAAGAAGCGTTGATGCCAAACTGTCCTTTAGCCTGATCACGATTCTGTGAAAGACACCGTACCACTGTAAGTGTGCGCAAACAAATACGTGTGGGGTGTCAATGGACAATCTCCTTTATGGGCAGCCTTCGTTACGCATTACACTTGAAACTGCAACTAAACTGTATTTACCATTAATGTTTGTGCTAGATATGAAATGTATTCTACTTCTAAGATTCCATTTGTAAGCACAAAACACTTACTTTAGGAATGTCGGATTCAGACAATATAAAATAAGTGCCATCAATTATGTTGGATTCATGTTTTAAGTTCTCTATATGGTGTTTAGTGGCATTGAAACTGAATGAACAACTAATGTGTTCCGTTCTATACTTACCTTTTCTTTCCAGTTTCAAACCGATGAACAAAGATAAACAGCATACTGGAATAGGTTCTACGAGGTAAAGGAATTTGAACAAAGTTTTTACGGCTGTTTTTCAATTAAGTACTGCAATGAGGAGCTCACTCATTGATAATGACACAATGTTTAGCTAAGATTGCGTGAGATTGCGTGAGCAAACTGACATTGATCAGTAGATTGAGTGAAAGATTAATGTCACCACTTATACACTACCTTCATCCTTGTGCAGCAATAAGCGCATTTGTTAGCAGATTTCGGCAGCTTTCACAGCGAAAGTGACACATTACAAGTATGAAAAATACCTACTCAGTAGAAAGACGTTTTCCTCAAAGGAAAACAATGTCATTGCTCTGATAGGTCTAATAGTTGCTAAGAAAAAACGTTAAGGAAACGGTTGGTATATCTCATATTTCACAGGTACACAGCGCTTACACAGCGCTGTTACAGTCTAAATTTTCTGAAAGGGCGCTAAACAACACCCAAAAGATGTCCTTGGTCGTTTAGTGACCATTGTAAAGCCTTTATTGCGTAGGTAGGATGCTAAATACCAAAGATGCATGAGGGCCAAAGAATGGCTTGTACTCTTCTAAGGTAATTAGTTGTCATACTACATAGATTCTCTTATGAGAAAAGATGTATTATAAACTAAGTCTGCTCAGAAGTCGCTGTGCCATTTCATCATTGTGCAGTTGTTTGTCATATACAATTGCCCAGACCATTTGAACAGCAAGCAATATCTTGTGAGCATACCTAAATTGAATTCAAAACAAATATCAGCAGAGTAAATAATATTATATATCTATTTTGAAAAGAACAATAGAGAAATACAAAACATGTCACCAGCAGGGATCAAACCTGTGACCAATGCTTTTGCAGTGTTTGCTCTATCAACTAAGCTAGGTGACCTCTGATGTTACCATACTCTATTCCTCTAGTCCTAACAATAGTTTCTAATCATCCACTGGTGTACATCAACATCCAGCTAAACGCAATTGTAAATCAGCCTCAGCGCCATATGACTTGACCAAGGAAGGACTGCCATAAGAGGTTCTTTTCTAAACTGATATTTCAAATCCTCTCTTCATAAGGATATTGTATATATCTATTTAAACGTTTGGCTGCAAGTGACATTCCAAGTGGTATGCCACTTGCCACATGTCAACTCCATGTGAAAGCCTGCTAACAATAGTTAAAAGTCCCCAGCAAGCACTGCAAAATTGTTACATTGGCAAAGAAAGAAAGAGTTCTGATAAACACTACATTATTGTTAAATTGTCTACAAAGTATCCACAAAACATTACACAATAACATAATTCCATCTCAATCGAGATTATAGAATGCAGAATATCAGTGCAAAAAAATGAAACATGAAATAGGAAGTTTACTGTGTATAAAGTGGTCAGCAATTAATTTTTTTGGAAAAAATGCAAAACCTGTGCTGGTGAGTAAACATGTACACAAAATTATATAAATTGGGGTTTAAGTCCCTCTCCAATAGTACAGAAAATTTGCTACAATAAGTCAGTTGAGGATACTGTTCTTATCAATGTATTATATAACAGACTTATTTTGCTAAATGTTTTCACAAGACACTGGTCACAGCAAAAATCTGAATTGAAGAAAGAATGTAGTCTTGCTTAACTCAAAATGATTGCTGTTCCAAGTGTCCAGGGAACACATTTGGCAAAATAAATTGGTTAGTTAATGCAATATTCAAATTAAGTACCACAGAGCAACTTTATGATGCAGTATGTAAGAACAAGAATTAAATTCTAACCTTGCAAGAGAATCTGGAATCAGAAATTGTTTTGTAACTGTATCGTGGATAGTGGCTTCAGAGTCTTCATATGCTTTAAGAACATTCTTAATATTGTCGAACTGTGAAAATAATGGGAATCAGTACACAATGTTAAAAATGCAGAAGAAGTAGAAAAAAAATTCATACCATCAACAGCTTCTAATTCCAAGTTACAAATTCAGTGAATGGAACAGTACGGGATTTTGTAAATGCTAAGTAAAACAGAAAGAAGATTGAGGAATTCGCTAGTACAGACAGAGGCAACTTTTCATTCAAATACTTTACATGTTTTCTTTCTATGTATACCGGTACACTTCTTTAAAAGTTAAATTCCCTCTTACTTTACGGATTAACATAGTTTTCATCGATGCCACGATCCCCAATGGTGACATATTTTCTATTTCTATTGCTCTAGTTTTCTTTTCAAAAATAGTTTTCTTCTCGTGCGTACTGCATTAATCAACAGTTGTGGGAAATGCTGATTGGTAATGGTTTAATACAAATATATATTCATAGTGTGCAGAGGGGTATGAACCCCCATATCAAAAAATCAACCCCACCTACGATTGCAACCTCCAAATCAAAATCTGATAGCAGCACCCCCACCTTTTGCCCCAACCCCCACATCGAGACAAGGGTTGATCCCAACCACCACATCAACTTCTTCATTATATGTTATTACAAAATAACAAAATCTGGTCAAAACTTTTTATGCTAAAATGTATTGTATTGTTTGTTTTGTGTTTTATGACCACTTGTTGATGTTCAAATGTACATGATGTTGAAATTGTTAATTTATTTGAAAATGTAGACCAATAGGTATCGAAAGCTTCGGCATTGTTGTTCACCGTACATCCAAGGAGGGAGTACGTTAAACAACTTTATTACTCTGCATGGGTTTACGTTAGCCAAAGAAGGTATCTTGATAGTTCAAGTTAGATAAACTGTTGAGTAGTGAATTTACTTCATTTATCGTTTGTCAATGTTGTGTAGTTATTTCACTCTTAATACTCCATGCTTCTCACCTAAAAATCACATAACTTACTAAATTACTCGCCATCAATTGGGTTAGGGTCAGGTTTTGGAATGCATGTTATGCATGGGACAGTTCCAAATTTAGAAAGTGTGCTCAATTGTACCTTTCCAAACAATCACTTCTGAGAAGAAAAAAGTGAAGTGAGAAGAAAATTTTTCGTGAACGCTCTCCTAAAGTGGTGATTTACCAGCTACAACATTAGCAGCTAGAAAATCTCTACATAAACAAAATCCAGCCCCTCATCAAAAAAATTACCCCCACCTATATTGGCAGCCCCCACACAAGTTCTGAAACTTTCCCAACCCCCACCTACAGAAGGCAGTTTGGAAAGAGTCTCAACCCCCGCTAACCATAGAGGGGGTGCTCACTATGTATATCCCACAATATTTGTATGCTGGACCTATATGGTCATATTTCTGTCAAAATGTTTTTGACACTGTTAAAAATTGCAGTGGTTTGGAACATAAAATGCTACATACTTGTGGAAAACCATCACAATTACCACATTATCATAGTTATTCTTATGAATGAAAATCTCAGAGGATAACGTTCAGTCAGAAATGAACTTGACACAATTTTACCACAATACAAAAATTCTGAGGCTTTGATGTGATTCATTATCACAATGACTTTACCTGTCTTTTACATCTGTTCAGGGGAATTCCTGTTTTCTCACTGACATCATCCAAATCTTTCCGGAGTTTGGCACTCATTTTCTTTCCAAGGAATTCTCTTATCACCTCTTTATCAAAACCATAATACCTGTTAAATTATATTGAATAACCTTAAAAAGTGATAACCTCCAAAAATAAAAACAAGTAGTCAAAGTGGCTGAGTATCTTCATCAATGTAAACAGTATAAGATGGAATTAAAAGTGAATATAAATGTTAGCAATGCTATTCACATAGTCGTTACCAGGACAAAAACACTGCAAAAGAAATAAAACCTGCTAAACTGTACATATATAAATTAAAACTCAAAATCAACAGTTGGTTCTACAAACTTCAAACATTCAGATCTTCATGCTTTCAGAATCTTTTCCCTTCATGTGGTGCCAGCTTATGGCATACAAACAAATTTATAAATTTTCTGGTATAGACTGAAATACAACAAGGTCTTGAAACTGTTTTACCTCTCTATCAATTTTTGCTGGACACTGGGAGATATGGTGCACAACATCTGCATACTGAATAGCTGTGGATTCTGGAGATATTTCTCTAACATTTTGAAAACCTGATATTGTTCCATAGTGTCACAAAAGACTATATTGTACGATATATTCTGGGGAGATAGTTGTTTCAATCTTCTTCTTGTTGCCTCTGCCTCTACAATGGAGTGAAAAGCACACTGGTAATGATAACAAGAAAATAAGATTAAATATCTAAACAATTAAAAGATAATTTACATCCATTTTGGATGCCATCCTCCAAAGTAAAACCCCATATAAGTAGGTACCTTGATCGATGCATAAATAAACACTAAAAAGTACTATTGGAGCTGTGGCAAGAATGCTTAAAACAGCAAAGTAGAACCTAGTACTAATAAGCACAAGTAATAAATGGAAAAATTAAATTACTGCAGTTACTTAGGTTTTAAAACATTCCATGATGCTTCATCAGACTGTGTATCTTAGTATTTACTGATATTAAAAGGATTCCTATGCTGGCATTGAAAAACAAGTTGGGTATTATATTTAGTAATTTGCTCTTTTTCACGGGTATAATCACATATTTTTCAATGATACGAATTATACATTTTTTGCCTCCTCTATAACATGGTTTAGCATTTTTAACAATACTCAAACCAACATTGCATTTTCATTTATATACTCTTTTAGGTCTCTGACTTTCTTAGATAGTGCATTCTTCAGCCTGTATTTCATATTATTAAAAGATTAAGCATGGTTTCTGATACATTCTTCAAATTCAGTACTACAAGAACTGATGTATATACTGGTCTTGGCTGCGATTACCTCCATGGGCTATTCCATGATTGATACCTACCACCAATAAATTGTAAAAATTAAAGATCTTTCTCAACATCCATTTGCAGATCTTATCTAGCGGCCACTTCTTGGATACTTGTTAATGCCTAGCTCTCATATCCACATAAGAAGAATGACATTGTCTGGACATAATGACTACATGAAGAGCCTTGTTAACACAAGTAAACACTAATGGAGGATTTTCTAGCTGATGAAGGCTCTTTGAGTACAAATGTCACTGTATGAAACACAGATCTGGAGCCTAAACTGTCAAGCAAGCATGGCTTTACCTATAAGGTTAGCTTTTTTCCTCCATAGAGAAAGAAAACATATCTGCAAAACTGCCGCTTTACAAACTCATCATAGAGAACATCTACTTAAGCAATTCTGTCCATGATGTTCTTGTCATGCTTCCCCTTTACTTTTCATTAATCACGACAGATTGCAATGGGCAACATTCCTTTAGTGTGCTCAAGAGGGTGGAGAAATACCTGCAATCCACTACCAGGCAACAAGGTATGGCAGATCTGCTGCTCCTCTACGTTAAAAAGGACTAATGGATCCACATGGTAATAATATGCTAAAAAATCTTTAATATGATAATATAATAAAATCCCTGGCTTTGTAATAAAAAAGTAAGCAAAACCATCTTTAAATCATTGGTTGAAATGCATATATTTATATGTAGGGTATATTTTCACTTAATTGTATGTACAGCTGGGTAAGGATCTATGTAGGAAATGAAAATGCTATTTATAGATCCATGCAACCTTAGGAAACATGCATATATACATTCATTCGGATATGTGTAAAAGTAATCATACTGTTTCACGATGTTAATGTTCTGCATAGACTTAAAGTTAGTTTTGAAAAGAACACTAGAGAAAAGCATGTCACCTGGTGGTGACATTCTTTTGTATTTCTCTAGTGTTCTTTTCAAAACTAACATTTCAAATCCTCTGTTCTCGATATATATATGTGAGTATTGCACTTTTTTCACCGGTGATTTTTGGTAGAACGGAAGTGCTTCGCAATTCGTAGGGCTGGTCCTGTACCATAGTCAAAGAAAGGGCTTTCTTTCAGGATTGCTGACCAATTGCTTATTGGTTTTTGTGCTATTTAAAAGTACAGATCTGTCTGATTATTCCAATACTTTATTCATAAATATTGGTGTAGGAGAACTGCTATCGCTGACGCTTTGAAAACTTGTTTCATTATCTTTGTAAACATTTTTCGTATTGAAGGAAGATATCACTCACCTTTAAAAGTAAATAGCCAGTAAATTTCATCTTTCGTCTTTCTTTTATAAAAATTTGAAGAAAATCTATCAATCCCCAAGAATTTTATACCATCCCCAAACTTGGTAGTGGAAACTAAAATACCCGCCTGCCATTGTAATCACTTCAGTTTGGAAGTCATCATAAAGTTTTATCAATATCATAACAATCGGTAAATAAAGTTCACAACATTACACATGTAGACAGTAATTTGTTCTTTGAGTGCATTATTTAACTTCTATCTGTCTGCAGCAAGGTAAGTAAATTACTAATGTTAAGTCTACTACTGGAAGTTCAGTGTTAAGCTTTCATATGAGGATGTAGTCTGTTGATAGTTTCCAGGGACTGAGAGGGTCACATTTTCTCACCTCTGTTTCATACAACTCACTATACCAAATTTCGTGTGAATTTTGGGGCTTTAAAAGTCCATAACTTCTTTGTTACGGCAGGTATAGAAATAATTTAGGTAGAATTCTTACTTCGAGCTCTTTCAGAATATATGCATATTGTAAGAATTTTTTTAATTTAAAACTTTTATTCACATACCTAATATATATAATATGTCGGCCTATGCTATATAAATCTATAAACAGTTTTGCTGTAAACGTTAACATGACCCATAGGCTATTCTTGGATCGTAACATAAAAATCAGGTGTAAATACACGGGATTTCTATGCTACTAGCCGCAAATTGAATTGAGCTCTGGTCCCCAAAAGGGCCTGGCCTTGGATCCTTGCCTGTAGATAATTCTTAATGAAGACAGTTACTTTACTGGGTTGTAGATCAAAAACTTTCTTTGCCTTCTTGCTCCTTTGCTGAGCTGAGCTTCCTGCTCCTTTGCTCATGACATTGTTTGACATTGAAAGTGGATTTCTCCAGAAGAAGGCGAGTGTATCTAGACGGACGAGACACCAGACGGACGGACGAGGAGATGGACGAGACACCAGAAGCCATAAATAGCCTTAACTAATTGACTGTAACACCAAACATCTATGTTTGAGTGCAGGCTACACACGGCACCACCCACTGTATACTATGGACAATGATCATCATGCATAGACCTATAAAGGCTATATATATGTACGTACGTATAGATCGATGCAGCCGAAATCACCTGAACATCGTCATGAATTACCAACTTCGATGGCCTAAGGAGACAGAAGAAATAAAATAAAGTATAAAAATTGTCATTTGAGTTTTACCTGAGCATCCTTCAAGCCATAGATTAAATACGTCAAGATCTATACGAAGAGGGTCTGTAAACGCAACTGTCAGGTCCTCCATCTTGGAATTGCGATCGTGTTTACGTTTTTTGGAAAACTGGGTTTGAATTAGTGAAAACGACAGACAATTTAGGGGGGATAAAAAGTATTCAATTACAACTTTTTAAGTACTGAAGGTAGGAGATTTACAGTTATAAAGATGTTTATTAGTTTTTATTTTATCATTACAACATTAAAAATTCTTTTCTTTTATCTTTAACTGTAAAGCTTTTATCATTTCTTGTCACTGTGGTCATAAATTAATTTTTTTGTACTCCCATGTCAACGCGGAGCGAAATATGGCGCGAAATTAAATATCACAGGGATACCTTGTTCACAAGTTGCACTGATCATGGACTGATGTGTTGCAGACGTGGAATCGCAATGTAAGCTTTGTTCTGAACTTCATTTAACTTTCAATTCCACTAGGGATTGAGTTTAAATGTGTGTAGCCATCGTATTACTATTTGCATTGCTCTCATTTTTGTAGCATTGTACCAGAAGTTATGTAGCGCTATGTACGAAGTTGCCGTGGAGCTGGCCTGGGCATTGACCATGGGTGCCATGCCTATGGCGTCGATCAGTGTGCCAAATTTGTTATTGAAAGGATAAAACTGAAATCTCTAAATTCACCATGGCAATAAGCCATAATGCTGGTAGACCTTCCTTTAAAAGGCTTTGTATCGGGTACGATGGGCTTTGCCATTATATTTGAAAACGTTGTCGCCTACTATACTAGGCCTAGGCCTACTGACTCAGAAGTCAGAGGGAAATGTCACGTCAAGCAAAGGGCCTAAAAGGTCATAACTGTATATAACTGTTTATAACTGTAATGCGATTATTAGACAGAAAAATAAGGCATTGAGAATTACGAAAATTGTTAATTCCTTTGGTAAAGTCCTTCAGATCGTGTGAGCTCAGGCGAAACGTAAAGGTAACTTGCATGTAGCCTACAAAAATACAAGCTACCGGGCCTTCACACTCAACGACCCCCTTTCTATATCCCAGCTAATCGGCACTAATACAGTTTTGGACTCCCCTATTAATTGTTTTCCCTCATTCGATGATTTTAAAAATTGTGAGACAGGTTGAGGATGTAAAAGTAAGTGGGAATGCCACACCAGTAAAATAATTAAATTATAATATTAATATTATTTTCATTGAAATGAACATGAAAACTTAAGCAAAACACATTTTGTTGACCCACATACAGGAGTGTGCACGAATCGAGTGTGAGCGATATGGCAATGATGTAAAGCCAAAGTGAAATCCAAGCCGATTTTCATTACTGGCCACAAGTTGCTAGCATGTACCAGATACTCCAGTGATACTTTATTGTAATTGTGCTCATTCATTGCCAGTTATCTAAAGCCAAAACAATAGGGGAGTCTTATACTGTATTAGTGCCACCTAACCAGGTACTACAATCGTGAACTTAAATCTATGTATCCAGTCTGAGGTCCACAATTGTAGCTGTGAAATTTTTTTTAACCATTAAGCAGTCTGAATATTTATATATTTATATATATACAACATGGCTCACCTGTACTGTCAGAAGCTCAGTCAAAGTAACTTGTGATAATTAACCATATATACTTTTCAAATAGTTAATTTTAGACTGTCAGAGCCATGGGAATCCAAGGTTTGTTGCCATTGTTAAAAGATATCCAAAGGAAAGTGTCAGTTAGAGACTTTAAGGGACAAACTGTTGGTATTGATGCTTACTGCTGGCTTCACAAAGGAGCATATGGCTGCGCTCAGGATCTTGTGGAGGGCAAAGATTCAAATGTGTTAGTATATCCTTCCATTGTCATTTTGTACATGTTTATGACTATTACTGATCATTTAGTCATTCAGCTATCTTACGCACTCCAAAATGCATAGCATGTACCAACAACTTTAAATGGTTGGTTATATGTGTCATCTGGTATAAGCATCTGACAATTGATCTTATTAGTGCCAGGTACTCTTGGGTGCCTAATAGACGTCCCCCCTGCTAATTAATTTTTCAAAAATTTTCCACCCAGGACATTCTTATTCCAACCCCCCCGCCTATTAATTTTTAAGTAATCTTTCACCATGCCATTTTTTTTAGGAGGTACTTTGGCGAGTAAGTAGAAAATACCTTGATTAAAATATGAAAACCACACATTAAAAAGATGAAGGTGGCCTTTTACGAGGCTCGAAGAAATGTGAAGATGCACATTACAGATATCAGCACTAACAGAGGACGAGGGGAACGTTTTTAAAATCTTGGAAGGGATGTAGGAGACTACCATTACTTCAAATAACTCATTATTGCTTGTGTTGTATTACCCTACTTATAGGAAGTTGCAGTTGATTCTAAACATTGACTCTTGACCCCCCCCCCTGGCTATTCCACCCCCATTTATTAGGTTTGGGAATTTTTTCCAACCCTCCCATTTATTCCAACCGCCCCTTTTATTAGGCACCCAACAGTAATTGGCCTTTTGGCAAGGAATGGATGTAGTATCTGTTCTCATTGATGACAGATGCTTCCATAATCCGCGAGAGGCGGTCCTAGTGGGCAGTTGAGCCTGCTTCATGGCTTGCCTCTCTGCCCGGTAGCCTAAATTGAGGGGCGTT
>JAAAKM020004746.1:0-11493 GCA_010016025.2 Alatinidae sp. Z8VKAUB7J3 | reverse complement strand
CAGTTGGTATTCTAGAACGAAGGCGTTAGTGTCAATTTACGATGCGAAGTTCCTTCAAGGGTGCTCAGCGCATATGATGCTTAGTGTTATGACATCGCAAAACATGGTTTTGCAGGGAGACGAACAACACAGAGACCTGTTAAGCAAAATATATATGGATGGGAATAGATGAAGTTTACCTTGTAATTAAATAATTAAGAATAAAGCAGATTCTTTCGGAGTCTCTAAAACATTGATTCTCGACCTTCGTGGTTCCAGTGCTTTCTTAGCAAAATTTTGCAGAAGATTTCCTCCCTTGGAAGAGGTAGGCGGTTTTCGGCGCAGGTTCTACAAGAGCGGGAAACTAATTTCTTATCTCTTGATCATGCCACATCATAATGTTCTTACGCTTACGACGCACAATGTTCTTACGCTTATGACCCTCTATTGTCTTACGTTTACGACGCATAATGTTCTTACGTTTACGACCAGAACGATGTACTTGGAAACGCAGAGGATGATGGAAGACATGCCTTGGCACCAATTCTTCGATGTATTACAATCTCACAAGAATGCATCTCCATTGTTCTCCATTTCTTCCCCAAGTAAAATTTCCTTCCTTATATTCTGAATGCCTCCCCTAGGGAGTAATTTTCTCCCGCTGGAAAATCACTATTCTAAGAGTTGAACTCTATACTACTTGATAGCCTGAGACGTTGTTGTTGATGTAGATGTATAAACTATCACAAAAAGTCTAAAGCAGTATCATGGTACAATCAATAATATAGGACACATTTGACTCGCATATGATACGAAGTAATCCATCTTCCCTTATTTACACTTCAAATTAGACCTGATGATTTTCCAAATTATATTCCTTTTTAAATGCGATTTTCTAAAATCTCTACTGTGGAATAAGCTAAACAACTTTTAAATAAATCGAAAGAACCTTATTAGACTCTGCTGTCTCACCGTACATAAACATGGCATGTCAATAAAATTTAAACAATCACGTACGTTGCTCTGCATCTCAATGCAAAGAGCGGATGTTCAAATACCATTGACGGAATCGCGACATTTAAGGCAAGCCTTACCTCCACTCAGTCCTAGTCAGAGATGGGCGACGATAAACATAGTGAAGAGGAGAAAGAGGATGATGAAGATGGTGGAAAGGATAGGGAAGAGGACGATGAGGGAAGGAGAGTAATCATGAAACGAAGTCTATTTATGACGACAACAACGACAATTGATAATGATGATCATCATCATGTTCATGATGATGATGACGATGATAATGATGATGATGACGACGAGGACTAAGATGAAAACAAAGATGCAGATGAGGACAAAGAAAAAGAGTAAGAGACCACGACAATGATAGTGGAAAATGCATTTCGATTATGATCATAATGATGTCAACGACAAAAACAATGATGAAGATGATCATGATGATTATGACGACGACGATTAAGATGATGATGATTATGATGATGGTCATAATAATGATAGTGATTAATATGATTATAATGATCATCATCATTATCAAAATTTGACTAGGAACTCCTAAATTTATTTTTAAGCAAACACCAAGCAAAGCAGACGTCAAGAACCTTGTCACGTTTCCTTAATATCATAAGTATATTTTGACTAGGAACTCCTAAATTTATTTTTAAGCAAACACCAAGCAAAGCAGACGTCAAGAACCTTGTCACGTTTCCTTAATATCATAAGTATATTCTGACCGGAGTTTGAGTGTAAAGTGAAAGATGATAACAATAGCTTGATAATGACAGCTGTACTTGAGCCGAAGCTCTTCTATGACTGTTAAGGAGACCCGTATGCTCCCTCGATACAATCATTAACGTAATGATATACATAGGAAGACTACAGCCTTCGGTCTTTTCTCCATCCTATACCTTCATTTGTAGTGATGATAGAATAGGGGTGAGAATAAGGGATCTATTATCTGCCAAGAACTGTGACACAACTCGTTGAAATTCATAATCACACACGTGGGTTCAAATTATTTTAAGTATATGGTAATCGTTAGTGTTTGTTAACAGTTTAATAGAGTAAAGGCAAAACTAAAAGTTAAAATTCCATATAATTTTAGCCGCCGTATCAAATTTCTTCAAATTCCTTGTTTTCCATCCTACCCCCATTCGATGCTTTCACAAAATAAAGTTCGCCTACTCAGACATTTCTTCATCCCCGTTGTATTCTATATTTGTATATTTTTCTACGTATTCATTATATAGCATCCTAGCCTATAATTAAGTGCGAAAGTTTAAGTTTTGTTCTAATGTGTGTAATTAATTACCATATGCCATCGACGAGAAGTATACATGTAACGTGGGTAGCGTCCATAAGTTTGGGTGACTATCAATACCACTGCTCTAGCTTCAGAGTTATAACATATTTTTAGGTAAAAACAATTATCGTTATACTACGTGAGAGTCTTGTAGTCTTGAGAACAATTTACGGTTTTTCCAGCAAATTTAGAACATTTAGCTGAGGACCTGTCTTAAGTGATGTTGGATCGAGACGCCTGGAGAGATCGAGTGGAATGGGCCCTGGAAACCCGCCCGATCCACAAGAAACAAGAAGCTACTATTTGCTCTTTATCACATGGTAAGTTAATATTAAGAAGTACCAAACTTCTTTTATACCACTACCAAGGGTGGCGAAATGGTCCTGAAGAGGGGAGGGGGAGGGGGAACGCCATTCAAAATTTGTTTAGTCTGCATTACAAAAGCATGCAATAGAAGTAAACAGTTTAAGGAATTTATGGAACCAAAAAAAAAGTATAACGCTTCAGAGCATCGGGCACAACAAAAACCAACATTGAGTAACTACAAGGGGCTGCATCAACCAAGTACTCTCCCAGTTCAGTCACCGGTGACCCTTACTAATTTCACTTAAAGAATCGAGTAGAGACCTGGTAATTATGTTGTTGCGGATATCTTGTAAAAAAGAGCCAAAGATCAATGCAGTATACGAGATAATCTCTGAATCTTCAACGACCTTGATCTCTAGTTTTTCTATTTCTCGTACTGATTTCCCGGTCACTTGGAAGTTCGAGATAGAGAGAGTTAACTGTAGTTTGAGGCGGTGAATCGTATAGACAGATTCATGCTTATCTAAGTACATCTGACTAAGAGATTTCAGAGAAAAAGATACTTCAAGAGATAACAGACATGAGAACCTTTCAAAGCAATCTTTAGTTACACGATGTCTTATTTTTGTTGTTTTCTGCTCTCATATCGAAATATGGAGGAAAGATGCCCTGATTATAACTCGACAAATTCTTTCCGGTTTACCTCTTTCACAGTGTTCCACGATGAAATTGGATAAATAAAACAACCATCGTAATTATGCTAATTTATTCGTAATCTACTCGAAAGATTTAATGGCTTCTATGGAAAAGGCATGGCGGTTAAAGGGAATTTCACTAAGATGAATACTATTTATCTATAGCAAAAGGTTTTCTATGTATTACAGCTGCTTTAGTTTTAGCATATTAGCTTGGATAGGATTATAACCAAACAATCCTCTGTTTAATTGCTCATATTCTGATGGGACTTTCGTCGCTGAGTGGTTTGACAGCGCTTCTAATGGCGACCATAAAACTCCCTGGAGATAAACAAAATGATGCGGTTGGTTGCCATGACACTAAAAGAAGATCACAAAGGGTGGTTTCATTAAAGGGAGACGAAGAAATATAATTTAATTTATTGCAAGGAAAACTTGACTACGTTTATTGGGAAAGATCTACGAAGTTGTTATGTGGAAAGAGGTGTCCATAGATCAGGAAATTTCGTTTCCTTTCTTTGTGGCATGTTAAATTCAATTTATGAGCAGTTGCGAAGACGCATGAAGCAGAGGTGTTTGCATTTAGGTCTATCCTAGCCATTAAATCAAAATCAAAATAATGGTTTTAAAATATTAATAAGTGCAACATCTCACACTAAGCTATCTTGAATTACCCTGGCATTAGATGATTAATCTATTCCGTAAGAATGGTATTTTCTTTCACTTTCATATTTAAAGTTTAGCTGTCTCTTTGTTGTAGCGTCTTGCTCATCGATCTTCCCAAATCTTTCATGAAATTCACTGATATTCAAATTGTAGATATATCAAGACTCATAAGTTTATATATTAAATGTCATAAAACATTCGTTAATGAGCTTTACAAATGGAAAGTTTGTTTTTGAATTAACGTGATCACGAAATTGCTGCCTAAGAGATGTTGTACGTCGGTGGTAAGTTGCATAAACTAGAGGGAAACCCTGCGATAGATGCCATACAACAGAAATTTTGATGCACCAGCATATCACCTCTCTGGATAGACTTCACTACAATGATTATTTATAAAGTATGATATCCTAATTTTCAAAGACAATGGTTTCAAAGTTACCAGAAAACCCTTGACGAAACGATGGTAAACTACCGTGAAAATTGGCTTAGGATGTAGACGAAACTAACAGACCACATGGTCACCAAATTTTGCAAGGGGAGACCATTGAGTGACATAACGTGCCTTTCTAGGCCTGCTCAACACGTCTTTTGGATGAAAGACATCAGGCTTTGGGAAGCAAGGATGAGTAAAGTTAGACTTAGAAACAAGGCTCAAATGAGAAAGAAAGAGTGCTCATGGCCTATCTTGGGTTATGCATGAAAGGAGACACAATCGTTGGAACATGGTTCCAAACTTGAAGAATGCCTCCTGCAAAACAGTAGCATGCAAAAATTTCAAATTTCTGGACGTCATAGTTACAACGCTGCTAAAATGATATTTTTCTTACAGAAATATAGGTTGTAGGAGCAATGCTACATATATCCGAAACAGTATGTCTCTGCGGGTTGGCCAATCAAGAGACAGAAACATAAGAGCATAGACAGATTTGAATAGTAACATCCACCACACCTTTCTGCTTTGCAAGTTACGTTGCTTGAGACTAACATAGAGTCCACACAACTACCGCGTTTCTCTAATTCTTGAGAACCAGTTTTGAAATTGCCGTTACGAAAACTCGTTTATTTCATGTTTTTGCACTGTTTAACATGGGCAACAACCTTAAAATGGTAATAGTTTCATTCGTGTTTGTTACTAAAACTAGACAGGGGGAAAGGAAACAAGATAATGCTCACGGATCTGAATGACAATAATTTGACTCGTTATAATTGTGCATGTAAAAATTTGTTAAATTCTACGTGACAATTTCAATAAACAAGACTTTAGGTAGTTTGCGAATTCTAAAGACGCCCGGGCATATTTGTCTTATATAAGAGATCACCTGCGAAAAGGTATGCAAAGTTCTTTGCTTTCGTCAAATATCTTAAAATATTTTACGAAGTAGCAATGGACTATTCAAAACAAAGTGAGTATGCCTGAACTAAAGTTGTAGAGCTAAAGCTAAGTTAAGTTAAAGAGCTAAAAAGATCTACAATCTTTTAAAAATTTCTTTAGAGAACATAATAATAGCTTAACATATTTTTCCTTTTTATACTGATAATGCTGTAGATTTGCTTAAAATTATAATGTCTTTGCTAAGGAGAGAATACCTGCATCTTTCGAGGATCCTGTCTCGTGTTCGTGTAATGTACGAACTTTTTAAAACAGGAAAACTGTTTCATAAGCAGCTAAATTCGAAGTTTGTGAAATTTTAAACAACTCCAAATTAGTTCTAATAATACAGGGAATGTAATTGCTGATCGATTTTAGCATGGAATTTGTGACTATAGGGCCAAGCAGTCTTTTTAAGGTTGAATGCAAAGTTCCCCACTGACGATTTTCTACAAAGTGCGAAGCTTTAATCTGACTATTCTGTGACTTTTAAGTCAGAACAGTAAAACACATGAACAGCTTCTGCATAATTGTTCATCTTGTAGAGTTGAAAGAGACTGGAAACGAAAACTAGGACCTCAGTGAAATCATGTTGAATACGATCGGTGTATTGTTAAACAACCCCTCCGACAGTCGAGAACATACGATAATAGCCCTATATACGAGAATATACGATAATAGTCGTATATACGAAAATATACGATAATAGCCGTATATATGAGAAATACACGATAATAGCCGACCAGAGCTGACTTCACTTTTTTCGGATTACCAATATAAATAGCTATTACAGGAACTAGATAGACAAGTGAAACAAAATTAAGAAAAGACATTAATTGTCAACTCAATTCGGGCAGTATTAATTTTTTGCAGAGTCCATCTACGTATCAGATAACGCTACATTAGACCAACAAAATTATGTTTGATTTTTGTAAAATCCTAGTCATTTCGGCAGGCTATTACGCTAAACATACTGGCCGATAACAGGCATATTGAACCATGAGGGTTTTCATTCCATACTAAGGGATTGATTACTTATGTTAGTCACAGTACATATGAGACAACAGAAATATTGTTGAAGCAAAGAATCGTGCTATGTTGTATTTTATCGCATTCTATTGATGCGATAGCTTACGCTTTTCGTCGTGTACAGCAAGAATATATGGAATCACAGTAAATTCTTGGATTTGTCTTTGCATTTAAGCAGGTTTGTACACAAGCATAAGAAACCAATCCTTTAAATTAGTTCATAAAACCATACCAACGGATAGTAACAGTCAAACAAGAAGTTACTCATGTCTAATTTTATCAAATTTGGTACTTAAAATTAAACAAAAACAATTCCATTCTATCAGCATTCTTTGAAAGTGGACGAGGTACCATATCTCAATAAATATTCAAGCAGACCGTAGTATCCCCACCTAACTTAGTTCAGGGGTAAACATACTCTTGAAAATGGTAAACAAGAGGCCAATAAAGAAAGTCTAATAAACTAGAGGCTAATAACAATAGGACACAGTAAAGAAGAGATTAGTAAACGAAAGGCCGTAAGCCAGTGGCCAGTAAACGGGAGGTTAGTAAAAAGACAATCATTAAAAATAGTAATAATAAATGTTTTAATGAAACAAATAATCTGTAAGAAAGATGTAGAATATTCATTATACGGGGCTCTGTGTATATTAATTTGGCTAACTTCCTGATTTCCTATTCATATCATTCGAAATATGACGGCTTTCCGTAGCAGCTGCTTTATAATTTAGATGCACTTGCTCTCTGTTCACTCAGCACGTAATACCTTTCTACAGCTTATAAAGATATACAAGGGCATCGAGGTGATGTTTAAACGGCAAACGATTTCTTTAGCCTAAACTTAAAGCTCAAGTTACTGAAAGTAACTTTATATATAAAGAACTTTGAAGGACAATATTCCATGTGACTTTACTGTAACTATAGGAAGAAATGTTGCCTTAAGGTTTTTCTATACAGATCAGGGACGGATCCATTAAGCCAAATGTTGGGGAGGGGTGCTGAGAGATGACCCAACGTTTTTATTCTTTTGGTTTCATTCATCCTTATTCGCACCTTTTGACGATTAAGATTTGGCATGGGACTCTCTTTTGCTCTCTTGCTTCTTGTTTCAAAGTTTACGTTGTTCTCTTTACCGGAGATAAACATTACTTGGCAAGTAGAGGAAGGACTACATTACCCCAGCCCCTCTATGGAACAGCCGAAAATGACACCAAACTAACCTTACAAGGTTGTACGATATGTGAGTAGTGTACCTCTCCTAAGGTCGCAGCACCTTGGTCAATGATAAAAAAATAACAATGCTCATAACGTTAAACAAATATGGCTTCCATGACCGGATCGGGATTCGAGCCAACAACCACAGGGGCATCAGGCAACGCCCCTACAAGTTTGTCGCGGTGGTTCCAAAAAACCAAGAATGCAACCCCAGAGAAGGTTCATTGTTACTTATGCAATACGTTCTATAGTCTTTTACATCAGCTCTTGGGTCACAGGCGTTGCACTCACTTACCACATTCAACCTCAGAACAGTTAAATTATGTCTACACTCATCTCATTTTGTTCGTTCATAAAACTTTTTAGAAGATTTCTAACGTACGATGACCTCCAGTCATAATTCTTCCTTTAAATGCTTATGAAACGTCATCTTCTCTGGTTGTTTATCAACTTGAAATTTCTAAATATTCTTGAACTCTGCTCATGTTTATCCTACTTCTAGAAGTTACGGTAAAGTACTTGACTTCTAGTACATATCTCAATTCCTTATAAAATATATCCAATGTCGTCATAGCAAACAACTTAATATATAATATATAACATATAATATATTTAGTTTTTTTTCTCAGCAGACATATTGCAATTATATATAATTCTTACAGAGTGGAGTATTACCACAAGAGCTTGCAATTTAACGGTGCTGACCAGATTCGAACCCACGACCTCATGATTACTAAACCAACACCTCAACCATTGAGCCATCATTAAAATACCAGTTTCTACTATTTTTAATGGTTGTCTTGTTTACTAGCCTCCTGTTTACTAGCCCCTTGCTTATGGCCTCTCGCTTATGGCCTCTTGCTTATGGCCTCTTGCTTATGGCCTCTTGTTGATTAGTCTCTTTTGTATTGTACTCTTGTTATTGACCTCTTGTTTATTGGACCTTCCCTATTGGCCTCTTGTTTAATATTGGCAAGAAAATTTTTGCCGCTGAACAAAGTTAGGTAGTGTAATTACCGTCTGCTTGAATATCTATTGAGAAATGGTACCCCGTCTACTTTCGAAGAATGTTGATAGAATGAAACTTTGTATTTTGAGCTTTAAGTACTAAATTTGATAAATTAGACACGAGTAACTTATTGTTTGACTGTTAATGTCCGTTCACTGATGGCTCAATGGTTGAGGCGTTGGTTTAGTAATCATGAGGTTGTGGGTCTGAATCCGGTCAGCGCCGTTAAATTGCAAGCTATTGTGGTAATGCTCCACTCTTTAAGAATTATATATAAATATATAGACATAGACTATGTATATATATATGTAAAATAACAAGGTGTATTCTAGGTCGGAGTGAGTCATATTAAGATAAAATTGCGTGATGTATCAAGAGCGGTCAAGGACAGTACTCTAAGTTGATATCAAATCAGAGTGGGCGAAGAGCATTTACAAAAAGATGGAGGCGATTCTTATCTCCATCTTTACCTCACGAGGGCTTACATGCACGTTAAACATTCTCATCATAATGTACTGAAATATATAGAGACTTTATACCTAAAAGCTTGAACACTAAAGCTTGAATTTAATATCACACAGAGATGGTAACGGAGATACTGACATTGATGTTGTCTGCATGTTTATTAGCAGGAATTTGTTCCTGAGCATGAAAATATTAATAGTATGATCGAGAAGAGAGGATTTGAAAGGTTGGATTTGAAACGGGTTCGATCCCCGTTGGTAACATATTTTCTATTTCTCTAGTGTTATTTTTAAAATGTTAATAATAGTTAATGGCGCACAACTGAAAACATCTATTTTCTAAGCATAAAAATATTCTCATACTAAAGATTTGCGTGATTTCATTTTGGGCAATCTTTCAAGGTATATTGCCCTCTGGACGTAATATAATACTCACAGGGATTTCGCTATTAAGCCGACGTCTGAGTTTATTTAACAAACTCTCTTGATTCACGTTTGCTACTATTTTATTACAGCCAATCACGCAGGCCATCATGCCAATTTGATTTTCAGATCTCTGGTATGACCCACCAAGAACTCAAAGGTCTGGGTACCACTCTCTACGTCGGATTGGAAACCTCAATTTCCATTGAAAAGGCAACCCTGAGGCTCTGTAACGTAATGCAGAGATGTTATAGGCGATATTTTCTAGAAGTACAAAATTGAACAAACATTATGGAAAGTATTTGGTACTTAACCAAAAAAACATAGTAGTCAGTATTTGAAAAAGGTGAAGATGTTAATATGTCCTGACAATAACTGCCATTAATAACTTTACGCTTCTCTTTAAATCGCGAGAAAAAGTTTCCGATCTACTGCTGTACTTATATAAAACATAAGCTTTTGTAGAGGTAAATGAAGTGTAGGTAGGTTTGTAAAGATCTTTTTTACTATTAAATTAATTAGTGTCCGGTTTTCAGATTGGCAAAGGTCCTCTTGCATGAATCGTCTTGTTTACAAACAAATACCCGTCGGTTACTATACTGTTGATACATCGACAGCAGAATTAGCACGAGCACTGACAACACAAGTTATATTTCTTAAATATTAGCTGTTCCAAGAGTGTATAAATAGGAATAAAAAAGAGATAAGATTTCGTTGTTTGTTGACAGAAATCCCTTCTGCTCAGGTGTGCTGACATCTGATACCATTTTACCCTACTTTAATTTCATAACAGTGTTTTAAAATACCTTCACATGCTCCTGCAATCGCACTCGCGCCTTTAAAGGCTTTCTTTATTAATTTACGAAATCTACTCTGCCTTAAAATTACTACAAAACTTTGCATAACACTATAATAAAACAAAGGAATCGAGGGGCAGACGAATTATGTAAGAGTGTGTTTAACATCTCGCGCTATAACTAACGTATTGGAGGTGTGAGTACGACAGATGTTTTATACACAAAGATGTTTATATTACTTCTTCCAGTTTTATTGCTCTGTTAGTTAGCCTGTTTATATTAAGTGATTTATTCATATTTATCACATTTGTTTATTTTATGTATTTTTTCATATGTTTTCTTTGTTAATGAAATAATGTTGATTGTATGTGTTTACTCTATATACATTCTTTATGTTTAATTTATGCATATTTACGTGTTTATTATATGTAATGATCTGCTTGTTTCATTTATGTGCTTACTTTATATGCACTTATTTTATATATTAATTTACATTAATTGCATGTATTTGTTTCATTTCTATATTCCAGTTGTTTAATATATGTTCATTTCATACTTTAATTTATTTGTTTATTCAATGTGTATATTAGATGCATATATTTCATGCTTTATTTTCTGTGTTTCTATTATGTGTTTATTTTAGGTGTTGCAGATTTATGGTAACTTCAACTTAACACTAGATACGCACATAATATACTGAATCTTACTAAACATGGATCACTATTGCGATAATTGTAATAAACTGATACTCGCAAGGTAGGACACATAAAAAATAACTACAAAATGCAGCCAAATGGATTAGTTCTAACTCTCAGAACTCTCAATGAAATATAAAACAACAGCAGCCTAAAAACTGAAACTGCTTTCACTACTTTAGTAGTAGTAGCATTAGTAGTAATAGTAGTAGTAGTAGTAGTAGTAGTAGTAGTAGTAATAGTAGTAGTAGCCTTAGTAATAGTAGTGGTTGTAGTAGTAGTAGTAGTAGTAGTAGTAGCCTTAGTAATAGTAGTAGTAGTAGTAGTAGTAGTAGTAGTAGTTGTAGTAGTAATAGTAGTAGTCGCCTTAGTAATAGTAGTGGTTGTAGTAGTAGTAGTAGTAATAATAATAGTAGTAGTAGTAGTAGTAGTAGTAGTAGTAGTAGTAGTAGTAATAGTCGTAGTAGGAGCATTAATAGTAATAGTAGCAGTAGCATTAGTAGTAGAGATAGTGGACATAGTTGTAGTAGTAGTT
>JAAAKM020004745.1:0-11493 GCA_010016025.2 Alatinidae sp. Z8VKAUB7J3 | reverse complement strand
TTTGTAAAATAATTTAAATCTTAAAAAATGTAATTTTGACGTATTATTTTATTTTATTTTTGTAACTATTTTTATGGGAAAAGAAATACATACATACATACATGCATACATACATACATACATACATACATACATACATACATACATACATAAATACATACATACAATGAAACGTATTTCCTTTTCACAAGCCATTCAACAAAGTTTTGTTCGTTAAAAATAACATTTTAGATAGATCTATGAACTTAGGTGATACTTGCATGACTAGTGGAAAAGCGCCAGGAGAAGCAATTTATTTTGCACAGCGTAAACGTAGGCATAGGCGGTTGACATCTTAAGTGGCGTAACTTTGAAAATGATACGCTTTCTCAAACCAGAAATTATAATTATGGCCAAAGCAAATTGTTTATCGGAGTAAAAATACCTGAGCAAGTAATGATTTGTTGCGATGTAGACAGGTTTTTAACAATAGATGCGCTCTTATTCTGCCTGTAATATGTAGTATAATGATATACGTTGTACACAAGTAATATCAAATCAGGTCCTGGATGGTGTGAAAGAGATATACACGCTAGACTTCTTCAGCTTTAAACTCTATCATGTCTTAGCCTGTATTGATAGTCTGTTATCATGATACGATGTTAGAGTTTGTTGAAAAATACGAAGAATAGAAAACTGTTTTAATCTGCTAATTAAAAACCATTCTCTGAATCGTCATTGATGATGTAGCATATGTCTTAGCTAAACATATCACTATTTCAGCACGTTAGATAACAATTTCCTGATGAGTTGTGCCAATTTTCTCAAACGCGTAAATACGGCCATTGGTCATAAACTTCAGTGAATATTGTCTTTACCAGTATTTAAAATGTAAAGTGTAAAGAGATATGCACACACGCTCCCTTTCGTTAAGTCAGGGCTGTACTTTTCAGCATGCAGCATTTGCAAGTTGGGGTGTCCGCTGGTATTAAGCAAAGGGTGAATCCCTTACATCGTCACCGCTCTTTGCCTCCCGTTCTCAACAAACGGGTTCATGGGCCCTATAAGGGGCAGGCACAACTATTGCCATGGCTTATTACTAAGTTAAAACGCGTCAGACGTACTTTGGAAATCTACTTTAAATGTAACCGACTCTATTTTATGGGGATTAAAATTGATAGAGGCTAAAAAGTCCCCATTTGACTTGCTTCCAGGCTCAATATTTAGCAATTGTCGTTATTAATTTGTAAAACTGTCCTAAATTTAGACAGATGTATATAGCTCCCAGGGATAGTTCAACTTTATCATAATTATATATAGTGAATGAAGGCCAAGTTATAAATAAGGCAAAAAAGTCTCGTTCCGTAATAGCTACTTTACCAAGTTTATTCCTCTATGTAAGAAGATATTTTAAATATCAAAGATATTAATATAAAAAGGAACATGGTATTATGACGTTCAACAAGATGCAAGAAAGTTGTCGAAGATGACATATTGAGACCAGGTTAATTCTGGCACTGTAGACCAGGATAAAGAATGACCCTACGTTGTTCGTGCTGGCGATCGTCATGAAATTTCGTGATCGGAATGTTGATCAAGATGATGAGGATGAGGATGAGGATGATGATAATGATAATGGTGTTGGTGTTGGTAATTATGATAACAAAAGGTTGTAAATATATAAGGCCCCGAAAAGCTGCGAAAGCCCCTATCTGTAGAATAAGCCCCTATGCTTGTAACCAATCATAAAGTTAATTTGTTGCACACATTTTCAGCTCCGATAGACACCTATCCCAATAACCTAGAAAGTCAGGTACTATTTGTATTTTGTACGTTTTTCTTGTTTACATGATTAATCTTCACATTTTTGTTCAATCAGTTGCGAAGTTTCTTCGAAATTAACATGCTTCGACAGCCCAATCTTTCAACCTCCACTGCAAATCATCTTTTGATCCCGTGAAACAACGTCTCCTTTTAAACAATCAGTCATCGGTATTATTTGACTGTACAAATTGATTTTCCTTCCCAGCCGTGAGAAACGATAAACCTCACTGTCTTCGTGAGAAGAACGTCTATTCTTCTCAGTTAATCCAAATTATAGTTAGCAAGTCATGTTTGTTTAACCTTCTGAGTGTAAGTTTCGGCATCATTAACAGAGACAAATACCACGTTAAACATTCCCTTGCTATTACCCTTCTGATGTTTCCGTGTGTCCCGAGGCTTTTGAAATGGTGATTTTAACGTTTTCATGAAAGTTAGGGGAGAGATTAGAAGAGGATAGTGGTAAAGCCCCACTTTTTTGATGTAGGTGCGAAACACGATGATACCTACCTACGATGACGGGCGTTTATAGAGGGCTTTAAACTACCTGCAGCCCCATAAATTACGAAATGTTTTCAGACAGTTGGAGACTCGATGTCCGCCAAACACGAGACGGGGGTGGCACGGGGACGTAATTGTTAACAACAAACATAACAAATCTGTAACTCAAACTTTATAACCCTTCTCCTAATTGCAATCAGACGGATTGACAATTCTAGTTGAGCTGGCGTATTGGCGAGTTTACACCAGTAATGATAACTTTAACATTAAGTAACACTTTTCAAACACTTATACGTTTTATCAGGTATATTGCAAAGTGTGAGAACAATCTGATAGATTCATTTGATGTCAGTGAAATAAAAATTTGCCACCTCAAGGATTTGAACGAACCTCTTACGTTTTCACGACGAGTTCTCTGGCAACTACGTTACGTGAACTCTGTCTCTCTAGTTGCTACATTAGCTCTAAACCATCCATTGGTGGACCTCAATGTCCATCTCTACCATCACCCTCTGTGTTAAAATTAAACATCTAACAAATAAGACCGATAATTTTTTTCTATTCCCTTAATGTATATTCTGTGATTTATCATCTTAGGGATTTAAACTTAAATTAGGCTGCCTTCCCGTTATTTCCCATAAAGGAACATTAATCAAGTATCGAAATTGTAAAAAATAGTGTATCCTTTACTTACAATATTTTCACTGATATTACAAGATAGTTCGGGAAGTCTGGGCTGTGAGTTTTAGAATAACGGCCGTATGTGAAAAACTATCAATTCATTACCTTTAAAGAACACAGCTATCGAACCACTTTTAATATCAATTCCTGTTTTTACAAAAGAGTGAATAATATGAATAGCTGAGTTTGAACGCTACTAATACAATTGACTATCATGGATACAGTGTACAAGTCTCGTTAAATGATAAAAAACGCCAAGAATATCACAAATTTCAACTGATGTTTAGAAGTACCTTAATTCAAATTGAATTCTTTGAATTCATCATGCAGGGAGGTACAATGAATGAAGGCATGATATAAGACGCGAAATTAGACCAATTAATTTTGACTCCAAATTTTCAATGAAAGTATTAGGGGCGGCTATTCTACCTCTCCCTGGATTCTTCAAATGTTTTGCTTATAATCACTTTTCTTTTATAAGGCGGCTTTTGAACTTTTGATCTAAATTTCGAGACGAATTGAATGATAATGGTCTCAACTAAACAAAGATCATGTTTAAAAATAAAACCTAAGAACACGTTTAATTTGCTTTAAGCTATTTACGGAGAAATTTTAAGAGGAACAGCTACTATTAATTGCAAATTATCCCTGAGATTACTTTTAAAATAATTGTAGAATGGTAAAAATTGCGAAAATTTAAAGAGAATAAAAACCCCACAGCCGTAGCCATATGATAACGAGAGAGAAATAATATTCTCATATACTCACGTGCTTCATCAGATTAGAGCCTTAAAATCATTGAAAATTAAACATTTCTTTGTCAAGGAACAAATATATCTTTATAATTTGCCATTTATTTTATGAAAACGTTCGTGTTGATAAAGTATTACGTCATGTTCTTTATTCAAACGCGCATTGCTAAAGGAAATCAGAGTTTTTAGCGGACTGAGATTATTTTAAGTGTAGTTTGTGGCAGGATTTAGATATCATAATGGTACTATGCCTGCAAGTCGAAGAAAGATAATACGCATGCATTGTGTTCCGGAGGACAGTCAAAGGCTGTAGCCATCGATGGAGTGAAAGAAGTAGATAATATGTTCATTTGTTTACCAAATCTAGGTATAATATTTTCTGCTACCCAGAGGTTTTAGAAAATTAGAGAAGTTTAGAATTATTGAAATTAATTTTAAAAAGTCCGTTCATACCTACACTTCCTACTTAAAGAAGATTATAGACAAGTTTTGTAAGTACAACTTAGAGGAAAGTTTTAAAATAATATTTCTCTAGTCTGGGATGCTTTAACTTCTCTTTCTGGATTTTAGGTTTTAGTCATATCATGAGCAGTTTTAGGCAATAGCTGAGCATAAGGATCAGAAAACTGTGTCAGTGAATACAAAACCTTGCAGTTTTTCAAGTTTGCGCGTAATAATTAACAAAGCTTAGTAACATGTTGCTCCATAAGCCAATCGTTAGAAGCATAGGAAGTACTCGAATGTTAACGATTGGACTTGCGTTTCCCGGGAAAGAAACTAACTCTGATATTCACATCCCAGTCAAAGAGTTCTCTGACGCTTTCGAATGCACCATTAGGCTGAAATCAGGGTTGGCGTATCCAAATATTTTACAAATGATGTCATCACTTGGCTATTCTGAAGAGGAAAAGGGAATTTCGCACTAGTTACTACTCACTAATTAAGTAATTCAAAGTCGTTCTAAGAATAAGCAGGCTAAATTTCCTCGTGATAACTCATCAAGAAGATTTTTGTGTCTGCATTGTAAAACATTCGCATGCAACTATACCAGACGTTTTAAACTGTAAAACAGATTCCCTTAACAAAAGAAATTTGGTCGCATAAGCAAATGTACTGAGACATGCGCATTACGTACACGTCTTGAACATAAATTATCGACGTCATCTCGGTCCAATAGCTATTGAACATTACTTCTCTCTTGCCTTTAGCCTCATTTCTCTACCTCAAATACCCGTTATTAGCACAATCACAAGCCCTGAAAACTTCTTCTCTTAATTAATCAAGGGTAATAATATGTATTCCAAGGATTGTCATGCAATTTTGAAATGGGTTAACTAGAATGGAACAACAGATCTGCATCTGACCTTAAAATCACTGGCAATGTTTTAACGATACAAAATCTGGAACTTCTTAATCATGTTTATTTACAAGTGTCTAAGTATGAATTTTAAGGTCACAATGTTTGCAGCATCCTATATATTTGGGGCTCTGAAAATGTAGTTTAGTCCGTTAAGTTATTTTGGCGGGTGTGTTGCCACTGTTGCTTCTGTGTCGCAAAGTATCTCCCACCGATGCCTTTGACGTTATACCACACTGCCATCGGGGTTTTCAATATTAAGTTCTCTTAAAGTTACCCGTTACGTTATTGCATTTCAACGTGTTCTTCATAACAGATACGTAAAAGACATGTCGAGACCGTTGGCGCTAAAACAGGAGTGGCAAGACAGCTCTGATTGAATTTGGGTGGCATAGCAGCATTTTGAAAAGCGCATGCGAGAGGTTAGCCAAAGAACTAGGGTAACGAACACAAGAAATACCTCAAGACAGGACACTATCAAATTTTCTAGCGAATATGAATCTTTACTGTTAAGGAAACTCCCTTCAAAGCTGTAGGAAACCTTTAAACTACTGTTTTGTAACAAGAAGCTAAGATAAATTGTCATTAAAGTGAAGATGGCAATATGACCGTATCACGGTAAACAGCGATAGTTGTTCTTTAACTGAATACACAAGACAGAAGTCCCAGGAAGTTCTTACAACTAAATTCCCATGAAACTGCAGAGAATTAAGTTTGCGACTTTGAAAAACAAGACATTGATTGCATTTAATAGCTTTCAGTTCGTCACCGTTTAGGGAACGTTAAAAGACTAATGTGTGCTATTAGTTTAAATAATACGATATGGCCGTCGCTTTTAACGAACCCTGAAGCAATATATGATGGTGAATCATAAGTTACATATTCCATTAATGATACCTCCAGGTTTGATCGCATTAAGGAGGAAGTCTATTAAATAATAAAAAGTTCGGGGTGACCGGGTGGCCCCTTCGTAACTATCTTATTGCATTAAAGGTAAAAAGAACTGCAGAAATGTTTTAATCTAAAGAAACACAAGGTCTTCGGTAGAGATATGTCTCCAACAAATCCTATTTAAAAATCTCGTTAAATTTTTTCTTAAATGAAGTTGTTAATTCTTTCTCTTTTGGCTAACGATAATGTTGTTCATTGCCGAAATCATATCTATAGCACTTCGGAACAAATTTTACGTTCATTCTGATTTATTTTAAGCAAGTGAAATTTTCTTTATTTTAAAAGCGATTGTATGCTACTTTAAAAGAAATCAGCCTCTCTTTACAAATGTACTGTGGGTGGAGTTTTCACTGCATAGAAAGTAGGAATTGTCTAAGAGGCATTACCTTTTTAAGGAAGTAAAACAAAACCAATACTGCTCTGACTGCTTAATTATATATCTACCAAATCATCACTTACATCAACAAAAACTATTCTATCAACCAGATAGAGTGCAACAAATAAGAAAATTGACTCCGCTTCTTGAAAAACAGTTGCTGGTTTGGCCTTTATCGCTGCCGCCGGGCGCGGAGCAAATGTTTCATTGGACGTTCAAAACATCGAAGCTGATGCTAATGTCGGGAGAGATTACGCAAAGGGACTTAAAATTATACTTAATGTTTTCCCGTTTGGTAACCATCTCTTTCAAAGACAAAATAAATTTACTAATGGACATTAGCAATGATTTTCTCTTTATTGAATACATAGCAAGGCTTATTAAATTTGTAGCAGACATTTTAATACGGGCTTTCCAGACATGCTTACTGCGTAACTGTCTGGCTCTAACGCGCTTTTAAGGCTATTTTCATAACTAAAAGGTAAATGGGTGTACTTGACGCTTCCCTTGGGAGGCAATTTAGGGATCAAGGGCGATAAATAGTGAGACGCTATAGTCACAATCTTTAATGTTTTCTCAGTACTTGTCAGCAGTTAAAACTAGCAAGTATAACTGTACACGAGTCAGCACGCATGCCATAGTGCCTTAATTGGTGTTTTATCATAACATTTTTGCAAAGTTACTACCGGTATTCACAATTTAACGGCTAGCGAAAGAGTAAAACTGAACGGAGAACGTCTGTCGTTTTCTATCAAGCAAATAAAACTTCCAAGCATGCGATAGGTTGAGGAATAAAGTATTTATGCCTTGATTCAAAACAATTAGCAAGAGAGTGAGGGGTTGTTACAGGACAAAAACGCCCTGCATCCAAGAAAATAGCAGCAATTAGATTAGTTTGACAGGCAAAGGGTCATGACCAATGTAACACCTGCTGCTTCCTGCTCTTCTGAAATATTCCAAACGATGTAGCTCTTCGTTCACTTTCTCACCGGCAGGAGATTTAAAATCGTGCAAACATTTTCCTCTAGACAGAAATTAAGGCTGATTCAAAACCTCTACAATCACCTATCACAACAATGTTTCGACTTAATACATACTTTGTCAACAAAGGTATAAAATTGCCTTAAATCAAGTTTTGTGATTATCTGCTCTGTGAAACGATTGTTTGTTTTGCTCTTGGCTGATAAGGGCCGAAGGAGATAAAGTAAAGATTTTCCTTGTCGCTGAATCAAGTGAAACATAGTATAATTCACAGGTTGTGTGCGATAGAGTTTAGTACCATTTGTTTCACATATCGAAGAAAAATCGAGTAAAGTAATGTTGTTGGGGATTTAGGAGGCGATAGTGAAAGTTAATTCATTGCTCATTAAATCTGTCAATACGAACACCTGGTTGATAAACACTGAATGAAATACACGCTGACAGACAGAAAGTTGTACATCTGTAGTAGTTTGTAGAAGTAGAATGCAAAAAAGCACCGGCTGAGCTGAGCAGGTTAAAAGTTAAATTTTTACTGAAACACGACATTACGCAATGTTCCTCCTTGCAAAACCTCTGTTGAAAACCACTATACAGTACGCTACAAGATTTATTTCTACTGATTAAGGTAGTAAAGCCTTCCTAGGTTAAAAACAACCTGAAGTCAGTTGTGAAAGCGACATGACGATAAAACAGAAAGCCGGCAATTATCTGATCACTGCAGCTATTAGCGAATACATCATCTGCCTTTTCACCCAACAACTTACAACTATAATGCCAATTAAAGGATAACATCGGCTAGATTTTAGCAAGATGAGCGACGAATTAAGTATTTATAACTTCGTAGCACGTTCGGTGATGAAACAAGGTAAGGAATTGGAAGCTTATTTGAGTCTGCATTATCACTTCTGCAATGGAAGCAAATTCATGTACCAAGTTTACTAGAACCTTAGTTTGTCTCTCACAGCAAGGAAAGTTGAGATATCCGACCTAGGATAAGCTATGTCGACAATTTCTTCGTTTAATACTTATTAACCACCTTGAATGTAGAGTTCAACAGACTGTAGTATGGGAATAGTTAGCAACGGTTCGCTTACTTTTGAAAACGCTCTGAAAAAAAGGAATAGCATGAAAAACTCGTTATACATATTTGATTCAGTTAAACGACTGTAATCAGATTTTTGACCGCAAGATTATACGAAACTGTGAAAGAGCAACTCCATTTTAGCACAAAAGAGAGTAACGTGCCAGATAATGAGATAAAAAAAGCCTTTCGGGTACGATTCGAGCATTAAAGGAAAAATTGGAGACTAACTGTGGAGCAGAGAGTTTTCTCGCATACTCCAAAATCTCATGCAAATATTTAACTACGATGAGCAAACTCGTGACTTAATTAAAATGATGTTGATTTTGCAGTGCCTTGGATCACTCCTATGTTTTTGCTAGTCTAATCATCAAAGATTATGCCGTTCTGTTTGTTTTCTCTTGAGTTTTCTTTCGATACATTTTCATATATGTCAGAGCAAAAAATCTTCTGAATTTAGAAAGAGAGGAATGCGGAGTGAATGGACATAGTTTGTAGTACGGTTTCCCACAGCGCTCATGTAATCAGTCGCTTCTATTTATTTAATCATAACCAAATCGGCGCTGCATGGCTCGATCAAACGTCTGTATGATCATAAAATTCGTTAGAAAAAAGTTATAATAAAGTCTGCCTTTACATATAAATAGTTATAGCAACATCGGCAATGGTTTGTCAACACCATAACTATTAGTAGCAGACATTACTATGATAGAGTCAGGTGTAAGGACTGTAACTTCGCGCCTGTAGCACACGGTGACACTAAATACCATTCGATCAGCTAAAATTAGATCAGTGGAAATAAGTGCAATATCATAATAATGCAGGGATAGTATAAACAACTGTACATACCCTTGTCATGACACGATCTGCTCCTGTTTTTTCATTGTCTTTAAAAACTATACCTGTATCAAAAGACCTGACTAATTTAGTTTTGAATTGCTCGGAAGATCTAGAAATTGGGCCGAGTGGAGGTCCACTTGCCATGACCGACATCTCAGGTCTATTCGGCTTTCGTTGGCCTAATACAAACGGTGGATGGTCTCTCCTCTCATTTGAGTTTTTTCCAGGTCCGCAACCGTTATTAAAGCTCCCTAGCAATCCAATGGAAATAATGACTCTCCAGTACGTAAGCTTCATATGGAGTCTTAAGTCTCGAGGCGGCATATCGAATGTAAGGCGAATTTCGATTTTTCCCCTAAATTATGTTTATATCCGAGTGTACTCAACCATTGAGTCACACTAGCTCCTCTACAGTACATAAATTCATACGAACTTTACTGTCGACTTTATTCTCATATGATCCAACGAATTGCTTTCCTACTGATTCTAAACTAACCCTGTCCCCTTACTATTCGTTCCTAAATATATGTGAAGTAAAGACATTAGACAATTGGCATCATAGAAATCAGTGGAGCAAGACCTAGCCCGATTATGGCTAAGTTAAAAGAATGAAGAGTGGCTGAGGTCTTGTGAAGAAAGGAGCTTCAAAAGAACTCAGGTCAATTCCAGGGGGTCACGTTCATGTTGTAGCATCACGAAGGTGGGTGCTCAAACAACAAACTTTGAAAACGACGCCAAATAAAGCTAAGAAATGATCAGATTGTTTTAAAAAAAATAGTAGAAAACTCATAGAGTAGTTGCAGGAGTATAACTTTTTCGATAACTTTGTCAACGAGTTTCCCTGAGAAGATAATAAAATACCACGAATTGTAATAGTTCCAACAGATTATTCATAAATATACTCAAGGGACTTTTCCATGAATGAAAAATCTTTGTTTATTTTTAAGAAACTATTGACGTTGTACTATTTTACGTAGACGATCGAGATCTTGGTTGAGCTGAGTTGAGACATTTGTATTGATAATTTGGCATTCGACGAAAGGTCGCATTGTGAAGTACATCTTTGTGTTAGTATTTCGTGATCAGCATCGTGCTAAATTCATTAGGCACACTTGGTTTAATATTAAAGATAAGTCCTCACAATGGGAAAAAACATTCCCTCCAAGGTAGATTGCTAGCGCTGGGAAGCTCAATTTCCATTGATCGATGTTGTTGTCAAAAGTCTTGTCGTAACCTAGTATCGTAGTTAACCGTACAGCGTCCAAATGACTTTAGCGTTTGCGGACTATTGTTATTGCATTTGATTTCTACTAAGGGTCACTATTTTAGACAAGGTCGCGATGCATCACAATTACATTAGTGTACCATTAATGTTTACGTGTAAACTGTCATGGTTTAGTTTCAATGTTGACTTTTTCTTTACAGATGCACTATCTCAAAGATATGTCCCTATTTATATATCAACGTTCTTATCTGAGGAGGGCAAACATTTTTAACAACCGAATAACAGTTCGTACATTTTTAATCAATCATTATTTCAGAGTACAAGTCGAACAGACCTAAAATTACAGCCTCTAAAACTGTCATGTGCAGTCAATCATAAGTAACAAAAGTTATCATCAAACAGTATATATTTGCACTGGAGGTAATACAGGCCTTTAAAAAATTACGATATATGCAGGAAAAGGTTTCGCACTAAAGTTATTGGTAGCCTCACAGGCCAAAATGATATTGAATGATGACCTTAGTTACAACTCCTATTGCTATAAGAAGGGCCTGATTCTATTCAATTGAGCAGATGAATGAAATCAACTTGTGACCAAGATCAACCTGTTCAAGTAGCTTGTGCAGAGCATTACGTAGCGTAAACTAACCCTTTGTGTTATCATTATAATTTAATGCAATCATTAATTTTATCGCACAAAGATAAATGTTCAATTCTACGCACGCATTTTTAAAAAACTCTTGTTCGTCTAAATACCTTTAAGCCAAACTCTTGCGGAGTGAAGGCAATTGAATGATAACAAAATAATTATATGGCTTTAAGCATGGGGAATAATTGCCGTGAAGAGATCAGCCACGCAGCAAGTCAAATTTTGATGGGGGGGGGGGGGGGGCAAATTCAAAAGAAAACCTCTTCCCTCCCCTCCTTTCTTCCAAGCCATCCCCCCCT
>JAAAKM020004744.1:0-11493 GCA_010016025.2 Alatinidae sp. Z8VKAUB7J3 | reverse complement strand
GAGCGCCACCGCGCTCACCGCCGCCAGCACGACCGTCCCCGCCACCAGCTTGCCGGCCAGCAGCGTCGACGCACCGGCCGGAGTGGTGATCGCGCGCCGCAGGGTCCCCGACTCCCGCTCCTGCCAGACGTCCTCGCTGAGCGCCTGCGCGACGAACATCAGCGACATCACCACGATGCCCGGCAGGAACAGCAGCCCGAGCGGCGGACGGTCCTGCTTCGGGGTGTCGACGTAGACCGTGTCGACCGCGATCGCCGGCGGGAAGAGGTAGTCGGCCGTTCGGTCGATCTTGGCGTGGATGGCGGTGGAGACCGCGGCGACGGTGGCGGCCGTGGGCGTCGACTCGTCGACCACGGTGTCGAGCTCGTCGCCCAGCAGCTGCCGACCGTAGAACAACCCGTCGACGGCGACGCGCAGCACCTCCTCGACGATGCCGGGCAGGATCCGCTGCGCCGGATGGGTCACCAGCTCCAGCTCGACCGGCTCGTCCTCCAGCAACGCGAGCGCGAACCCCTCGGGGATCACCAGCAGCGCCGAAGCCTCTCCCGCGTCGAGTCGGGCGCGGCCCACCTCCAGCTCGGTCGTCTCGGTCCGGACCAGCTCCGCCAGCTCACCCTGAGAGAACATCCCGGTCAGCATCTGGCTGACCAGCGTCCCGTCGGCGTCGGCGACGAGCAGGTGGGCCGTCGGCTTCGGGCCGTCGTTGCCGCCGGTGGCGAGCAAGATCAGCCCGCCGACCAGCAGCGGCAGCACCGCCCACAGGATCAGCGCCACCGGATCGCGTAGCCGCCGCAGCAGGTCCTTGTGCGCCGCCACCGCGATCGCGCCGACGCTCACTGGCGCAGCTCCTTGCCGGTCAGGCGGATGAACAGGCTCTCCAGGCTCGGCTGGGTGAGGGTCACCTCGCGCACCTCGGAGCCGACCTCCGACAGCGCGGTCAGCAACCCGGCGAGGTGGGACGGAGCGGAGGCGAGCGACAGGCGGACGGCAGTGTCGTCGACCTGATCGACGCGCAGGTCGTCGACCTGGGCGAGCCGGGCCTGCACGGCCTCGACCGGAAAGCGGCCGACCAGCCGGACGGTATCGCGCTCGGAGCTACGCCGCCGCAGCTCCTCGAGCGTACCCTGGGCGATCAGGCGACCGTGGTCGAGGATCGCCAGCTCGTCGCACAGCTCCTCGGCCTCTTCCATGTAGTGAGTGGTGTACAGCACGCAGGTGCCGTCGGCCGCCTGCTCGCGGACGAGCTCCAGAAGGCGGACCCGGGACTGGGGATCGACGCCGACGGTGGGCTCGTCGAGCAGCAGCACCGACGGACGGTGAACGATGCCACAGGCGAAGTTCAGACGCCGCTTCATCCCACCGCTGAACCGCTTCACCGGCTCCTCGGCCCGGTCCGCGAGGCCGACCGCGGCGAGTACCTCGTCGACCCGGGAGCGCAGGCGGTCGCCCGACAGAGAGTACGCAGCCCCCCAGAAGCTGGCGTTCTCCCGCGCCGACAGGTCTTCGTACAGCGCCAGCTCCTGCGGCACCACCCCGAGGCCCTCGCGGGCGGCTCGGCCGTCGCTCACCACGTCGTGGCCGGACACCCGTACCGTCCCCGAGGTCGGCACGATCAGGCCGGAGATGCAGCCGATCGAGGTCGACTTCCCGGCGCCGTTGGGACCGAGCAGCCCGAACACGCCGCCGGCTCGGGCCCGGAAGCTGACCCGATCGACCGCGACGGTCTCTCCGTAGCTCTTGTGCAGACCGTCGACCTCGATCAAGGCGCTCCCTCCCATCGTTCGCGGCGCTCGGGTGCGCCCGCCGCTCCGGACCCGGGTAGACTACGGGACCGGGGCTCCACCCGTTCCGAGGACCCAGGATGGCACATACCGGCGGCACGCGACTCGACTACCTGGAGTCCGGCTCCCCGCTCACCGGCGAGGCCCGTGTGGTGGAGATCCGGCGCGCCGACGACGCCGCCGACGGCGTGGTTCTCGATGCGACCCTGTTCCACCCCCAGGGCGGTGGTCAGCCCGCCGACTCCGGGCGGCTGAGCTCCGGGACGTCCCACCTGGAGGTCGCGGCGGTACGGGCCGTCGACGGTGTCGTGGTGCACCTGGGCTCGTTCTCGGGCTCACCGTTCGCGGTCGGAGAGACGGTTCGGCAGCAGGTCGACGGCGAGCGGCGACGGCTCCATCGGCGCCTGCACTCCGCCGGCCATCTGCTCGACGTCGCGATGCGCGAGATCGGCTACCCGTTCCGGGCGACCCGCGGCCACCACTTCCCCGGCGAGGCGTACGTGGAGTACGACGGAGTCGTCCCGGCCGAGGAGCGGCCGGAGACGATCGAGCGACTCCAGCGCGCCGCCCGGGAACGGATCGCCGCCGATCATCCGGTCGAGGTCGACCACGTCGATCCGGCGACGTCGGACGGGGAGCCCGTCCGGACGGTACGGGTCGTGCCGGGGCCCGGCTGCCCGTGCGGGGGCACCCACGTCGAAAGCTTGGCCGAGATCGGCGAGCTCACCGTGGTGAAGCTGCGGGTGAAGTCCGGCCGGACGCGGGTCCGCTACGCGCTCGAGCCGTCGTCGTCCTGAGCGGCGGGGACCGAACTCGGGCGTTGCGGGGCGACGACGTGGAACGTTCGCGACACGGTGCTATACTGCCGCCACTCGGTCGACCCTTGCCTCATCAGTAGCTCGAAGCGTGGCATCGCCACGTCCGACGGCCCCGGGCCGGGATCCCCGAGTGTGGCGCTCCGGCGCCCCACACGTCTACACCCGGATCTTCGCGCGCCGGAGCGGCCGGCCCGAGGTGACCGGATGGTTCGCGAGCGCGTCGTCCGAACGAGCGCGCTAGGAGTGGTCGGGTCTTGGTCAAGAAACTCTACGTCGGCAATCTTCCGTACAGCGCCACCGAGCAGGAGCTCGAGGAGCTCTTCTCCCAGCACGGCAACGTCGATTCCGTCGCCGTGGTCATGGACCGCGAGACGGGTCAGTCGCGCGGCTTCGGCTTCGTCGAGATGGAGGCCGACGCGGCCACCACGGCGATGACGGCGCTGAACGGCTCCGACATGGGCGGACGCAGCCTGCGCATCGATTTCGCCAACGACCGCCGTGGTGGCGGCGGCGGCTCGCGCTGGTAGCTCTCCCGTCCTCGCGCGGGCGACCCGGCTCGCCGGCTCGCCCCGCGCCCCCCTCTCGCCTCCCGCCCCCGGACGTCCGGACCGGAGGTCGTGACGATGCGCCCCCCGCGCACGGCGGACGAGTGTGATCGTCACGCCCGGACGCTGCTCGGCGACGACTTCGCCCCCGATCCCGGCGTGCTCCACGTCGCGGCGGTCTGGCAGGAAGGGCCGGAGCGGCTGCGCACCATCGCCATCCACCCCGACGCGCCGCCCAGTCCGCTCGACTTCTTCCTGCTCAACCTGGTCCGCGCCCGGGCCGACGCGATCGTGACCACCGGCAAGATCCTGCGCGACGAGCCCGACGTGCGTCATCGATTGCAGGGACCCGATCGGGTACCGGAGGCGCTCGCCGAGTGGCGACGGCGCCACGCCGGACGCACCGGCCCGCCGGTCAGCGTCGTGCTCACGTCGGGCCGCGCGGTCGACCCTGCCCATCCGCTGTTCGAGGGACCGGAGCCGGTTCTCGTCTACGCTCCCGAGCGAGCTGCCCCGAAGCTCACCGCCACGATGGCGGGCACCGGCGCCGAGGTGGTCGGTCGGAGCGAGCCGGGCTTGCTCGACACCCTGACCCACCTGCGGAGCTCCGGGCACGCGGTGGTCGCGGTCGAGGCCGGGCCGTCGACCGCGAGCGCCCTGTACGAGGCCCTTCCGGCGGCGGTCGACGAGCTGGTGCTGTCGGTCTTCCTCGGCGGTGAGCTCCCGGCCTCGGCTCGCGGCGGACGCTTCGTCGGGCGTGATGCGATCGAGCGCGCCCTCGGCCCACCGCGCCACGGCATCGAACGGGACGAACCGTCCGGGCGCTGGCGGTTCCTTCGCTACCGCCGCTCGTCCTCCCGGCCCTCCCACACGTACAGTCGCAGCGTGCCGTAGTCGCGGAAGCCGAGGCGGCGGTAGACGTTCACTCCCTCGTCGGAGGCGTGCAGCACGCCGATGCGGAAGCCGACCTCGCGCGCGTCGAGAAGGGGCCGTCGAGTCATCTCGCCGCCGATGCCACGTCGCCGCGCATCGGGTGAGGTGGCGACGTTGTAGATGCCGGCCACGCCGTCGCCGAGGATCAACGAAGAGCAGGCGACCGGCACGCCGTCGAGGCTGCCGACGTAGTGCCGGGTCGGCGCGTCGGCCGCGTAGCTGCCGCCGGCGATCAGCTCGGCGAACAGCGGCCGGACGATGTCCGGGATGTCGAATCCGGCCGCGAACGGCTCGAGCCAGGCAGCGAGCGTGCGCTCACCGTCGACCCGCTCGATGCGGAGCCGCTCGGAGGTGAGCGGCCCGGCCGGAAGCCGACCGAGGTCGGCGGCCATGCCGACCAGACTCTCGCGCGGCCGGAGCCCGTGGGCCCGAAGTCGTCCGTCGATCGGTCCCGGCGCTCCCGACAGGCCGGTCCACCACATCATCGGCAGGCCACGCTCGCGGAAGAAGTCGAGCGTCTCCGCGATGCGGCCGTCCGCGAGGGCCGGTCCGTTGCCGCGGCTGACGACGCCGTTCAGCATCGGAAACGGGATGTCGGCGGTCCAGCGCACGAGATCGGGTTGCTCGGCGAGCAGGAGCCGGGAGGAACGACCGAGCCGACGCCAGAACCCGACGAACTGGTCCTCGATGGCCCGCTTGAGCGCCGGCGCGGAGAGGTCGGTCGAGACGTCGAGCATGGGAAGCACCTCGGAGCGGGAACGTCCCCGGAGCGGCGGAGCCGTCGGCGTCGTCTCCAGCATACCCGCTCGCGGCTTCGCGTCCCAGGCGACCCCGAAGCTCGCCGTCTCCTCTCAGCCGGCGGCCGAGCCGCCCCGGCAGGGCGGCGCCGGGTGGGTGACCTCGCCCCCGGCCGCTTCCCACTCCTCGGGCGTCAGGGTCTTCATGGTGAGCGCGTGGATGCCGTCGCGCATCTCCTCGCTCAGGGCGGCGTAGACGGCCCGGTGACGCTGCAGCGGGAGCTGCCCCTCGAACGCCGGAGCGACGATGATCAGGTTCCAGTGCGACTCCGAGCCGACCGGCACGGAGTGGTTGGAGGTCTCGTCGACCAGGCGCATCCGCTGGGGTGCCAGCGCCGCCATCAGCTTGTTCTCGATACGCTCTCGCATGCTCACAGACGTCCCCTCGTAGGCCGCTCGCTCCGACTGGATACGGCGGCAATTATAGTGAAACCGAACCGATCGTCGGCGCCGACGGTCGCCGAGGTGAGCATGACGTCACGCCCCCTGATGGAGCTCCGGCCCGGGCCGTGCCGGCGATTGCCGTGGGTCGCGCTCGCCGCTCTGCCGACTCCGGTGGAGCGATGGGAGCGGCTGTCGGCGGAGATCCGCGGCGCGCCGCTCCACGTCAAGCGCGACGATCGGACGTCGGCAGCGTACGGCGGCAACAAGGTGCGCAAGCTCGAGTGGCTGCTGGGAGCGGCCCGCGCCCGGCAGGCCACGACGGTGCTCACGTTCGGCTTCCGGGGATCTCACCACGTCGCCGCGACGGCGATCCACGCACGCCGCCTCGGGATGGCCACGGTCGGCCTGGTCCTGCCCCGTCCCTGGAGCCTTCACGCAGAGCGCCAGGAGGCGCTGGCGTGCGCCGCCGGGGCGACCGTGCGCCGATACTCCGGGCTGCCGACCCTGGTGGCGGGGGCGATCGCGACGATCGGCCGCACGGCGGTGGACACCGGACGCTCCCCCTACGTGATCGCGCCGGGGGGTTCCTCTCCGCTCGGAGTGCTCGGCTACGTCGACGCGGCGCTGGAGCTCGATCGCCAGGTCCGGTCGGGTGAGACGGAGCTCCCCGAACGGATCTACGTCGCTCTCGGCAGCCTCGGGACCTCGGTCGGGCTCGCCCTCGGCATGGCGCTTTCGGGCCGGGCGACGCGCGTGGTCGCCGTGCGCGTGGTCGATCCCGCCTTCGCCGATCGGACCGGAGCCGAGCGCCTCGCGCGGCGCACCGTCCGCCTGCTCGAGGGCCGGGCTCGACCGTCGTTGCTAGCGGACGCGCTCGCCTTGCTGGAGATCCGCGAGGGTCACCTCGGTCCCGGCTACGCCCGCCCGACGGCGGCCGGCCTCGCCGCGGCACGGCAGGTGCAGGAGATCGAGGGACTCACGCTCGATCCGACCTACACCGCGAAGACCTGCGCCGCGATGCTGGCGGACGCGACGCGAGCCGATGCGCACGGCCCGATGTTGTTGTGGAACACCTACGCGGGGCCGGTGCCGATGCCGGAGTCCCCCGCCGTCGACGCCAGCGCGTCGCACAGCCCGGGGAGCCGCTCACCGGACGTCCCCTGAAGCCAGACGCCCCGGTGCTCGCCCAGCGAGCGGGCGGCTCGGGCGAACGGATTGTCCTCCGGGTCGACGTTCACCAGCCGCGCTCCGGCGCGCACCGCGGCCACGGTCGCCGAGTGCGGCAGGCTCGCCGCGCCGGAGCAGCCGACCACGATCAGCAGCGTGCAGCGCGCGGCCGCTCCCAACGCCGTCTCGGAGCGGAACAGCTCCTCTTCGTAGTACTCGTCGAACCAGAGCACGTGCGGCCGCCCCGGAGCGTCGCAGCGCGGACAGCACAGCCGCTCCATCCAGCCGCTCGGCAGCGGCGTGTCGCGATCCGGCAGGACGAGCTCCGGGTCGAGCGGGTGGAGGGTCCCGTCGCACCGCCGAGTGCAGCGCAGGAAATCGATGTTGCCGTGGACCTCGTGGCAGTGCCCGCGATCGGAGCCGGCGCGCAGGTGGAGCCCGTCGACGTTCTGGGTGACGATCTCCATCCGTCCCGGCAGCGCGGCCGCGAGCCGCACCAGCCCCCGGTGCGCCGCGTTGGGCTGCGCACCTCGACAGACGCCGCGGCGGTAGAGGTACCAGCGCCACACCTCCGCGGGCATGGCGCCGAAGGCCGCGAGCGTCGCCATCTCCCGAGGGTGGTACTCGCGCGCTCCGACGGTCCAGTACCCCTCCGGCCCGCGGAACGTGGGGATGCCGCTGTCGGCCGAGATGCCCGCTCCGGTCAGTACCACCACGCGCGCGTCGCGCCCGAGCTCGGCGAGCCACGAGGGCCGACCGCCCGTCCCTTCGACCATCCCGACCTCCCGGCCGGCCCGTGATGGTCGGCCGGCTCGTCGCCGGCAGGATAGCGGACGCGCGGGCCGCCCCGCGCGGGGGCGGCCCTCCGATCGAGATCAGAGCTGTCGGGGTACGGTCGCTCTCTGCGCGGTCGGCGTGGTCGGGAAGTCGTACACGCTGCTCCCGAGGAACAGGGGCACGGACGGATCGAAGGTCGCCGGGTCGACCTGACCTGCCCACTCGATCGACACCTGCACCGTGTCTCCCGGGGCTGCGTTCGGCAGCACGAACTCGAGCCGGCTGATGCCGTCGGTCCCCGAGACCGAGCCGAGCAGGAACGGGCCGATACCGAAGTAGAGCCCGAAGATACCGGCGTCCCACTGCATGAACACGGGCGGCACCGAAGTGTCGAGCGTGAAGTCCGAACTCCGCTCGCCGTTCAGCAACACGCGCGCCACCACGACGTGGTCGAGCTGGGGCGAGGGGGACGGGATCTTCTTGTGGTCCACCCGCGCATCGACGATCATCCGGTAGCCGCCCGACGGCTCGGGCGCGGCCGAGATCACGTCGAGCGCCCCGATGATCGTCTCGGTCGGGACGGTCCCCTCGGTGGCCGTGATGAACGACTCGGTCTGCATCGTCGGCAGCGTCTCGACGTCGCGGTTGCCGGCCTCGTCGAAGGCGGTCACGGTGCCACCGTAGACGTTGATCGTGCCCGTGGTCGTGTACGACGGCACGAGATCCCGCAGCACCACGGTGTGGAGCGTCGTCCAGCCGGCCGAGTCGACCTGGCCGCTCGCTACGCCCGGGCCGGAGTAGGCCGTCTCGAGGCGGGTCGGGACGTCGGTCTCGACGATCAGCTTCGCCACCCGGGCGGTGACGAACATCAGCCGCACGTCGAGGATGCTCGGCGCGACGGTGTCGTTGGGCAGATCGGCGTCGTCGTTCGGGTCGCTCATGTGGGTCAGCTCGGTGCCGTCGAGGAAGCCATCGTCGTCGCTGTCCTCGTCGTGCGGGTCGGTCTGTGCGACCTCCTCGTCGACGTTGAGCACCAGGTCGCCGTCGTAGTCGACGCCCCAGCGGCGGCCCATGCCGACCGGCAGGCCGACGAAAAGGTTCGAGCCGGTGCCGGCCTGGGCCTGGCTGACGAAGAAACCGAGCGGACGCGTCGGCTCGGTGCCGTCCTCGGCGACGAACGCGGCCAGCGCCCGGTCGTAGTACCAGCGCATCGGCTCGGGGCCGTTGCCGAGGTCGACCGTCCCGAACACCGCCAGGTCGGCGTTGCGGAGTCTCACCTGGTCGATCAGGTAGCCGTCGATCTCCTGCTCCGCCGACAGGTTGGCCGCGTCGAGCAGGGCGGCGCGATGCACCGCCGGCGCCAGCCCGCTGTCGATCTGGTGCAGGAAGTGCGCGACGTCCTGGCGCTCGGCCGGACGGAGCGGCGGAAACAGATCGTTGACGAACTCGAACACCCCCGCCACCAGACCGGCGTGCGAGCTACCCGAACCGAGCGGCGGCCGCCGATCCACCCCGGAGCCGACCAGTTGGGTGTCGACGCGGCTCTTCTGCTCCTTGCGCCACATGCCGTTGTAGGCCGGCACCACGAACGAGCTCCGGTGCCCCTGGTCGGCCAGTCCGTCGTGGAACATGTCGTTGTCGGTGCCGGTCGGGAGCTGATGGCAGTCGTTGCAGGTAGCGGTGCCGACCGTCGGGACGTCGAAATAGAGCTGCTGGCCGTCGAGGGCCGAAAGGTCCGCATGGGGCGGCACGTCGAAGGTGACGAACTCGGTCACGGAGACGTCGTTGGTGACCACCCGACGCTCGTGCTCGAACGGATTGGCCGGATTGACCACGTCGAACACGAACGCCTGGAACTTCTCGAACTCGCTCGGCTCGTCCGGGAGCTCCGGGTCGCGTTCGGTCTCGAGATTCTCGCCTCCGAGCAACCCCGAGAAGGCGGGATTGAAGTCGAGGAAGCTGCGCTCGCCGCGCCAGTGGTACGGCAGCGTGGTCTCGATGCCGCGCAGGTTCTGGGTGAACATCGGCCCCTTGTCGTCGACCGGCCAGTCCGACAGGTTCCACACCAGGAAATCCAACCCGACCTCCAGGTGACAGCTTTCGCACGATTGGTTCTCGTGCAGCGAGTTGTGCCCGTCGTAGAAAATTTGACGCCCCTCGCGTACGATCGGAGGTGCCGGGTCGTAGCCGAGCTCGAGCTCGGCCACCAGCGGGATCTGGGGATCGCCGAGGTCGTAGACCTCGATCACGTTCGTCCCCCAGCAGTAGACCAGCATCAAGAGCAACTCCTCGACGTAGATCACGTCGCGTGGAATGGAACCCGGCGTCAGGTCCCACTGGGCGATGAAATCACCGTCCTCGTCGAGGATGCGGAGGTTGTCGGTGAGCGCCCCGACGACGGTACCGTTGCCGGCAGAGTCGAACCACAGCGCGTAGGGCTTGCCGATGCTGAAATCGTCCGCATAGTCGATGTCCGGCGTCGTCGGGTCCTGATCGTCGAGTACCAGCACGGTGTGGTCGGTCGCCTGCGCCGGCGGCTGCCCGGGGGCTGGCAGATCGGTGATCGTGATCCGATTGAACACCACCTCGCCGTTCAGAGCCGGCTCGTTCTGCTGGTCCGGGTCTCGGTTGTTGGCCTCGGTGTTGAGCGCCCAGAACTGGCCCGTGACGGGGTTGATCGCGGTGTCGAACACGTTCGTGCCGAGCGCCCGCGCGACCACCTCGACGGTTCCGCTGCCCGGTGTCGTGCCCGGAATCAACCGGAAGGCGTCGTGGTCCGGCAGGTCGATCGCGCCCACCGCCGGGTCGGCCAGGTCGGCGATGAAACCGTCGATGTCGGCCTGGAGGTCGGCGAGCAGGGGCTCGGGGCGCGCGATGGTGTTGTTGCCGGACAGCATCGGCGTGACGATCACGTCGCCCGAGTCCTCCAGGGTGAGGAACAGAAGGTGCCGCGTGGTGTCGATCTCGAACGTGTCGTACACCGTGTTCTGCTGCAGGTCGATCTCCACCACCCGGTCCTGGGCGGAGCAGGCGACGAACAGATGGTCGCGCACCTCGTCGACGACGACGCCGGCCGGCTCGGCGGGCAGCTCCAGCCAGCCGAGGACGGCGCCGGTGTCGGGGTCGAGCCGGGTCAGGCCGTAGGTCCCGCGCGTCACCACCAGCAGCTCCTCGTGCTGGTCGACGTTCGAGGTCCAGTAGGCGATCGACACCGGCCCCCACGGCACGTCGAACGTCGCCGTCGGGTCGCCGGTCAGATCCTCGAATCGCTGGACGGTGCTGCCGTGGCTGTTGACCGCGAACAGGACGCTGCCGTCCGGGGAGAGCACCATCGGATCGACGGGCATGAACAACAGGTCGACCCGATCGCCCTCGACGTTGTCGAGGATCTCGAACGGCCCGGTCGCGGTCGGGTCGACCGCCACCGGTTGCTGGCCCGGCTGGCCCTGGGCCGCAGTGGCGACCAGGGCCGAGATCACCAGGATCCGTCGGATGACCCCGAAGCGGGAGCGAGGATGCGGGCGGGAAGGAGCTCGTAGCACCATGCGTACCTCCTGGGCGCTCGCCGAACGCCCGTCGTGCTACCGCCCCCAGGCTCGAACCGGACAGACCGCCGAGCGCGACGGCGGTTGCGCACCGACATCGCGAGGAGCGCTCGAAGGTCGGAGCATCCCGCACGGAATGCACTAATCTGTTGCCGTGGGTCCGGACGTCGAATACGGAGAAGAACGATGCGGGAACCGTGGGACGGCGACGCGAGCGCCGATCTTCTGGACGATCTGGTGCGGCTGTCGAACCTGACCGGGCGAGACGTCCGCCTGGTCCAGCCGGGAGGTGGAAACTCGTCGGTGAAGATGCGCGCCACCGACCCGTTCGGCGTCGAGCTCGAACTCCTCGCGGTCAAGGGGAGCGGCACCGACCTGCGCACCATCGGTCGACCCGGATTCACCCACCTGTCGCTCCCCCGGCTCGTGGGATTGCGCCAGGAAGGGGAGATGACCGACGAGGCGATGATGGCGCTGCTGCGCGCCGCCATGACTCACCCGGAGCGCGATCCGGTCCCGAGCGTCGAGACGCCGCTCCATTCGATCCTGCCGCACCGGTTCATCCTCCACACCCACGACGTCGCCACCATGGGCGTCACGAACCAGCCCGAGGAGCGGGCGCGCGAGCTGCTCGGCGAGTGCTTCGGGGAGCGCCTCGCGTACGTGCCGTACGTGCGTCCGGGCTACCCGCTGGCCGCCGCCGTCCGTCGGCTCGCCCCGACGCTCGCGAGGGGCGCGATCGGGCT
>JAAAKM020004743.1:0-11494 GCA_010016025.2 Alatinidae sp. Z8VKAUB7J3 | reverse complement strand
ACTCAAACCCTTCAACACGTAGTTTCTGGCTGCTCTACACATTTAAATGAGGGGCGATATAATTGGAGACACGATTCAATACTACAAATCATATGCAATCACTTTTCGCTGTTAAAAGAACGCATACAGATTTACTGCGATTTACCTGGCTTTCGTTCTTTTACTTTTAGCTTGGTAATCTTAACCAAATACCCCTTTATCAGTTAGGCGTTATTTTTGTTGTTGTTGTAGTAGTAGTTGTATTTGTTTCTGTAGCTTTTACCATAAAAGTCAGATACGCCTATGCAGTGAGTGAAGTTTAAAAAAATTATGTTTTTTCCTGTCTAAACCCCCAACTCTTTAATACATAGGATCTGGCTGTCTTCTTCATCTTAATCAAGGACGCTATAAAACCGGAGACATTATTCAATTCTTAAAATTATATCTGACTTCTTATCTGCTTCTAATCCGGCCATTCGCATCTTTACTGATATTCCCGGTTATCAATCTCCATGCATTATTTCTGGATCTGATCTTCGCCCCGACATGATTGTTCAGTTGAACAACAAATTGCATGTACTTTAATTAATGGTTGGGTTTGAAACTAACTTACAGAATAACTATGATAGAAAAAACATTATGTATCAACAGTTATTTAAAGATTTGAAGAAACGATTTGACAAAATTTCTTTTATTAATCTAAGTATGGGTGGTATTGGCGGAATGGCAAGGGACAGTAAATGTTGTATAGCCATGCTTAAAGATCTTAATGTTGAAAATAGTAATTTTGTTGTATTTAAAATCATATCTTGTGCAATAAGAACAAGGTATTTTCTTTTTTGAAAGAGAGATAATGATTGGCCGTATACCGAACTTCTTGTATAGTAGTTGTAAAGGAAAACGTAAGTCGTACATGTAACTATTATACCTGTAAAGTGGGTAAGGGTTGTATTATTCGTAAAGATAAAAATACATGAAGTTTAAAAACCTATTATTAACAATGCTTAAACAGGGTGCCCACATCACTGAGTAGTGGTTTTCATTAAAGCCCTGACTTTAGCTGTCTCTAACTGTCACGGTCTTTTTCTCTATCTGTTTCTGTCTCTTACTGTTTATTAATTATCATACAATTGTCTGTAACAAATATATGGACAAATTTTATCTGACCCTGATTCCGCTTGGTGCCACGTTACTTGTATTATGTTGAAAAGAAAAACTGAGCTTCTTTATCTAACGAAATTACGCAATACTTTGACTCTATGTAAGTTTGTAAGTTTGTCTCGCTTATATCGTAGCTTTTTTGGGATTTATCGCACTGATAATTCTCAGTTGCCTAATGGGAGTGGTTTCTCCTCCCGTTAACCCGGCCTTATTATTAGCCTTTCAAAACGATAAAGAACAGTTAAAATTGTTTTATATAATGGAAGTATGTATGTGCCATTTTCAACAGCATAAGTCTGTCCGTTCATTACTGATAAATTCATCCCAAGCCTCTCTGGCTTCACTCCGGCCGATTTACTTTAACCAGTGTCTGGTGAGATTGTTAGCCATTATGAGTCCGTTACGTGACGCGATTTTGAGAGTTTGTACCATAATCCAAAATTAAAGAGGTAAATGTTTAGGCTTCTTTACACCATTGATGTTTAATATGATGACTAGAGAACATGGTATTCCACGTTTACTGAAGAGTCAGCAATACTATCTGCAAATGTGTTAATAGCAATCATCGTTTTAAATATGCTTTTAAATATGCTTTGAAGAATCTTCCTTAAGTCGTGTTTCATCCACTCTTATCAGTTTCGTTTGCACAAACAACAGTCTGTGATAAACAAGACTTTGATAACAGCTCGATAACCAAAGAAATCAAATTTTAAGATCTACGATAGCAGATTTAGAAGTCAAAAGGCAGAACAAGATTTTGCTGCCTACAAATTTAGAACATTTTAGAGGAAACGAATTTCCCTCGGCTATCAAACTGAGGATTGGAGTGATTTTCAGTCCATTGTCAAGCTATTATCTGCTTCTTCTGAATTTATCGCTCGTCTTCCTTAGTATTATTTAGAAATTGTACCGCAAGACATAGAAATACAGTCGAGTTTTCGCAGGTGGGCTTAACAGAATAAATGAACGCTTCTGTTTTACAAAAGTTTCGCATGTTAAGAGATTAGTTTTAAGAATTCCGTTGCATTGGAAACAGAAAATGGTAGGCTTAATGTATTTCAATAGCAAAGGACTCGCACTTTTGCTTAACTGTAAAAAAGTATATTTATTTTCCGTAGTATTGAATAGAATACTGTAAAGCATCTATATGATTTTTATCTTTGAAAACCAGTAATCAGGTTGAACTCTCTTTGTCATGACTTGGCAAAAATCTCTGATGCATGATTGATATTCAGAATCTTCAAACACAAGTTGCCTCTGTTCCTGCCCTGAGCATTTCACTTACAATTCTTGGGGTTTTACCAGATTCTAATACTTATCTCTCTTCATTATTTACATACTTTTATGCAAGGGATTCCAGTTGTCTTTGATTGATCTTGTTCTCTGTTGAGTGATTAAAGAGGCAGCCAAGGGTTTGTTTTCAAAGAATCTTCTTGCATAAGGCTGCAATGCCTTATTAATATAAAAACGAATGGAAGTAAAAAGTATTTTGTCTGGCTGAAATAGAACTTTTCTTGAAGTTTATGCAAATAAATAACTAAAACTGTATTGCACAAAGGCGTGATATGCTTTCGTATTTCAACACGAGACGTTATTTCCATTGCAGTTGCCTTTCATAAGTGAAGGAAGTTCTTGTGAGTGGCTATTTGATATGATATGATTCAAACATGTGCACCGTCTTTAATGAGTAGAGATTGTGTCCCTTCAGCTGTAAACTGGTTGGAACTGGTAATTATAGCAGTAGAATACGATCAAAACAGGCACTGCTATGTCTTTATATCTTGATTTAATATCAAAGCTTGGAATGATTAATCCTATTAGACAGCATACCTTGTTCAAAGAACTTATAATAAGACGTGGACTCACTAGTTACATAAACTAGTTACTCAGCTTATTCTGCTGTAATGCATTGACAAGCGTGCCATTGGAGGTGGTCGAATTTTTCCACGACCAAAAAATATCTTATGTTCTGGCAAAATGTCTAACTTCTTCATTCCTTATCTGGGTTATGGATTATGACTGTTTCCATCATTCCCTCTTACCTTCTGCCAAAAGAGGGAAAGTAACATAATTAATCAAGATTTACTTGGTATTTGAATACTTATTATTCTACGACAATCAATGTATCCTAAGAATTATAGTAGGAAATCAGGAAAAAGAGGTCCACACAAAAGATATTAAACGTGGCCATTCTCACAGTTAGAGAGATGTTTAGTAAGAGTTTATTGCTTTTAGCTTTAATCGATCAAAAATTGAACTTCGAGTTAGTACATTTCTACTTCTACAATTAAGATTTCTTGACCTAACGGAACATTCATAACCTAAAGAACAATAAAGCAGGGTACTCAAGTCTGAGAAATGCTCTGGCACATTTCAAAACTCTAGGACAGACGACCATGAACTAGAGGATGCTATTTTAACCTGAAGTTCATTTCTGGAGGATGCTAAGCATACCAAGCATCCCCTGGCAACGGTACTCATTGCAGCGTTCTCCGCTCCTTTAAGTGACCATCCTGAAGTTTAGCACTGTATTTTGTTTCTATTTCCTATTCCAAAGATAAAATTTGTACTGCTTCTATGCAGGCTCATCTTTCAGTTTAGTTTTCATACATTCATCTATTTTCTACAAAAAAACTTTGCTACATTAGCAAGTTAGTGAGGTTGCTCAATTGATTGTAATTCAAGTGTGCCATTATTGTTAGCATTGGGAACTAGTTCCACGTTTCTTCAGCTATTTAGCCACTTTGATTCAACCAAATGTTACTAAAGAGCTTGTGGAAGGACTTTGTGACACACTTTCGTATATTTAATTAGCTCTGTTGATATGCTGTCAATCTATGGAGTTTTGTTGTTCATGAAATTGTTATGGCTTTTTAAATTTTTGAATAAATAGATGGTGGTTCAGTAAGTTAACTTCAAGTCGACTCATTTGTAAAAAACAAAACAAAATGATTCTATTTATCTCTGATGTTTTTCCATTGCTATACTATTTTGATTATATTTTGATTTTGATTATACTATCCTTGATAACATATGTTGTTAGCTTTAATTCCTTAATATGATTCTTTATTCCTTGGTATCGATCTTTCTCGAGATAGTTATACAATTCTTGTCCTGAAACACTAGAAGATAAATAATGAGTAATGACAGGCTTGTAAGGATGCGTCCAGGGGCAACTGCCATTATGTAGCAAGCAACCAGGGAAAAAATCAAGTCACGATGCCCAAACATAAAGGTAATGACTAGCTATGGCTTTATGAATGTTATAAAAAGACCACGGAACCGCTAGCCTGTTGTCACTTCACCCAGTGACAAGCCATGAAGAGCAGCCGTCCAAAGAAGTAAAGTAGGTTATTTACAATATATAAAACAATATAATATAGTGGATAAATTACTAATGAGATAATGTCAGACTTGCATCAGGCAACTGTTCATGAATGACATCATACCTCTCTTTTCCCATAGAGGGCTATTAATTGTCTTTGCTGATCTAAATCAAAGTGGAAAATGAAATAATAAAGAAAGTCTGGCACTATCCTGTACGATACTGACACGATGCTATTCTTAGAAATTATCGAGACCCATAGGCGCACGGCCAAAGGGGCTGGGGGTGCACCCCCCAGTTTGTTAAAATGTTATATTTTTTCGGGCAAAAAAAATTTTCGGGCCCTTTTATAATTCCTTAATAAGAAATAAAAATGAAATAATTTTAAGTCTTACCAGCACTCTGAATTAGCGTCGACATTCTTAACGAACGGAAGTGCTTTTAGTCTATTCATGGCCCAATAATTTTCTGGCAAATGTATATTTTTTCGGGAAAATAATGTCAGTTCTGCCCATTGACACTTATCATTATTTCCTTTACTTGGAAACATTTGCTTTAGTAGCATTTCATAAAAGTTAAAAGTAGTGATCAGTAATAATTCTTGTCGGTAGAGAAGTAACTCCTGTTAACTCTTTCATGACGTATCATATTATTGGAGATGCTTAAAGACTTACTCTAGGATTCCTGGAAAGGCCCTTTGGAACATCAATCAATGTCATCAGATTTATACAGGTGGGCAGACAATCCTTAGTTTGATGAGATGCTAGAATTCGAGATTTTCTTGAAACTCTTAATGGCCACCTGATTTTTGGTCAGCCGAGGCTTCTCTGTCTGTTACGGTGGAGACAGCAATGTCTCCTAAGTGAAAACACGTATCGTGCTTGCTTGTAGCCTCAGAATCTTGTTTTGATGTCTTTTTGCCAAGTTACGATTTGCCCTCATTCTACGACCAAACATCTTGAATTGTTAAATGAGTTAAATCATGTTTCAAATGTATCTCTTGGTAATGCAAACACAAAATATTAAATGCAAATGTCACTGGCATTTAATGTGGCAGGTACAAGATTCCAGCACAAAATGCATTGCAAAGAAGCTAAAACATTTTATTATAACCTAAACTAACAATCTCAGTAACAAAAAGGCCAATTTAATTGTGCATTCAAAACGGGTTTAACGGCAGCTGATATGGGGACAGTTGATTAATAAGGAAAACTTCTCTAACACGGCTTCGGCATGTTTTTTGTATTTTTTCTGCCCTTTCTGTTTACCCACGGAATTGATAGATAAACTTATTTTATAGTATTCCGTAATAGCACCAAAGTGGGACTAAGGGCCTTTAGTCACCCCACCTTTTGACTACGTAATGTTTCTCTCAGGCAAATAGAACAAGGACAAGGAAAACACGAAAGCAGGACGAAAGGAGAGTTCCATGATAAAGTCTTAACAGCCAATAGTTGCGGTGTCTTTTGTGAAGATTAAATGTGATAAAACAAACGAAACCCTTGTCTATCTCTTAGCCCCCTTCCTCAGTTTTGATATGGTGCCGCCCCTATTCGCTGATAAACACCAAGATAATTTCACCTCGTCAAGATGACATTAAAGAAGAGATCAAGGTCTAAGAAAAATAATGTAACAATTGCAAGCTATATCCGAAGAGTTATCTTCCGAGAAGTTTAAATATATCAGAAGCCAACTAACCAGAGACAGATCAACCCATACATCGCTGTACTCTTTTTAACATCTACTCGTCACAGCGAATTCTTTTCCTAAAAAATTGTAACAAAAGTCTTGTTAAATCCACCGCTGTTGTTTGTTCAGGTGAATGATACAAATTCTGTACATCGCAGCCCTCTACCATTTTACCCGGCGTGGTTCCTTCTCCTCGCCAGTGATATCTACTCGCCCAATCGCTTTCTCATTTATTATTTACTACTTTAGCTAAATAATTAATGCTCCATTTGGTCTCTTTGTCTGTAGATTAATAATCCCTAGAAGAGGAGAATGATTTTTATCTTAGGCCGTGTTCAAAGGTAAGATTGTTGAACGAGCATTTTGTGGGTGTCACAAACAGTACTCACCATTTTTATGAGAATGGCTGTGTCTAACAAAGTTTAGTTTACGGCAAGTGGTAAAATTTGTTAGCAATTTGGTGACGCTTCTTAAGCTTCAGTCTTCCCTCTTGCAGCACTTGAAAGCATATTCGATCACACCATGATAGATGATTTATCAAATCATGACAAAATTACCAACTATCGCCGAAGGTGAACAGGACCTTTCCGTTATAATTTCCCTGTGTAACAGGATCACAGTAAGTGACATTAGAGGCGAGTTCTAAAAGAGATGGAGGAAGGAAAAGTCAAGTACAAGAAACTTTCTCAAGGTATGTAATTTAAGTTTGTCTTTGAGCAAGTACATTTGGCTGTTGAGAAACAGGACCTTGTTACCATATTATTGTTACTCTCCTGAAATTATTCATAGACAAATTATTTTGTTGCAAATTTTATGACTTCCAAACACTCATCAGTTGGTTCCATTTGCTTTCTAAAAGGTTTATCCGACTTCATCTTGAGAACTTTAGTCTATTTAAGTTGTCAAAACACTGAGAGGAAATAACAGTCTCGCGAATGATCTCGGATATCCGAAGTCAATGATTTGTAAGCATGCATCAACAGTTGGTCATCAACTATTCAGACATCTCGCTTCTGTGCAAAAACTCTAATTAGGTGCTAGAAACATAACCTGAAATCTATTAGACGGAAATCTTAAATAATATGTTTAGGGCCTCGATTTTCATAACATGAAAGAACTAGTTTTTTTAAAATATTTCGTAATTAAAGGAAACGTTTTGTCGCCAAAACCATCACAGTTTAGCCTTCCTGATAATGAACATGTTTGTATTGAAAGAACATACATATGTAAAGGTGAGGTAGAAATGATCAAAACATGAGGCGTCATGAAATATACGGATACCTTTTATATAATACACATTATGCCAAAAATGATTGACTTTTTTCGTGATCAATTTCAGACATTTTCCCATATTCACACCTGCCACCGAACCCCTCACGTATCAGCTAGACTTTTTAACAGTATCCATTTATTTTAGTCAGCCTTTAATAACCATCTCATCTGTACATTACATTATCAGATGAAAAGTGATATCTATTCTCCATATTATTTGCAACAAACCAAAAGACTAACACTTGAACAAACCTGAGATAATCTTCTAAAACGCGACAGATGAATTATCTTTGAAACAAACTTAACTTGCACAACAACGGATCAAACTTCTCTTCCTGTGTACTACAAACAACATGAGCTCGTTTTGTCCGATTTTCCTATGCTTCCAAGTTTTCATGCGTCAAAATACGGCCATAAGGCTAAATCCTGCGTTATTACTGCAGAGCCTTTTCAGTTTGCCCCTGTTTTCTGCGCATTTCCCAGTCGGCTATATTTGGCTTAGGTCTTGATTGTGTACGCAACAGCAGACGTACTTCGCGACTTCGATTGACATGACAATAATCGAGGTTGACCGCAATGCAGCTGAATTGTTGTTCAATCTGAAATCGTGCTCAATAAAAACAAGGAAATTTTATTCATTCTGGTTCTTTCAAGCCATGATTTAATGATTCTAACACCATATTGGCCATCCCATCAAATTGTGTGTTTAAAGACAATTACAAGGAAAATAATACATAGAGGCGTTTGGGCATTGATATGGCATAGCCGTGATATCGTAGAAAAGACGAGTTTCTTTGATTTAGTTTATGACACCTTCTCTGTTCTCATTTTGTTAAATGGTGGTATCTAACGTTCTCTTGAGGATTTGAAAATGCTTATATCAAAAAGGATTCGAAATTGAGAAGATAAAATTACCAAAACTTTCTTATTGTTCAGGGAATTTTGATTTAGAATAAGAGGCAATGTGAAGTAGTAACAAGGGAGACACTTGGTAGACTTATAAGTGTAATGGGTAACTGTAATGGCTAGAAATGGAATCTATCAGTAGTTTGATAATAACAGAGAGACAACCTGTAAAACCAGTGGAGGTACTAGGGCAGTAAGGGGGAAGAGGGCAGCCAACGCAAAAAGTCTAGATGGTATGAGATGGAGCTTCTCTGCAAAGAAAAGATACTATAAAGTCAAACTTTTTTTAACCATGAAGTTATGATGTGCAAGGTGAATGTAATTTATCATTTTTAAGAAAATTGATTAAGTGAGTAAAAAGGCGATAAAATGCCATTGTGCATAACAGCCTGTCTTGAAAATCGTTCCAAAAATTACCCAAGTTATACGCAATATCGCTGGTAAGAGTCAAAAAGTAAAATAGGTTAATAACCTATTTCACTGAAATGAAATAAAATACATGGAGGTGTTCATATCAGTTGCATTGCCTAAATGTCTTCACCGTCTTGCTTAAAATAGACTAACGTATTTCAGCTCTGTTCCTAAATTCAAAGGCGAGAGAATACTAAGTGGGTTTTACACTCGATGTAACTAAGCAATTCACTGAATGCATTTTTCTTTTTTCTTTTCATACTCCCTACATTTGCGTAAAAATATCCCCTTGGTAGGTAAGTAGATATGAAGAAAGCAAGAACTAATTTAAAATTACACAATAACTAATTTTTTTAAAAAATAGCTTTTGCAGCATTTATAAGAAAAATGAACAGCAAAACAATTATGAAAGCAAATTCATACATACAAAGTGTGGTTTATAAGCATAACCATCTGATTGAAGATGATTACTTGTATCCTCAAGATCATGTCATTCCCCAACTCGAAGACCTACGTGTATCATATTAGCTCTTTCGTACTATCGGTCCCTGGTTTTGGTTCATGACAGCTTTTCTGTGTACAAAGGATACGATAGCTAAAGTTAAAAGGAAGTAGGTTTGTGTGCGCCTTAGGGAAGTGTTCATTGATTTTGATGCCCTATCTTTCATATCACATAAAGAACACTTTTTTCATACAAAATGTTAGAACATCAAAAGAAATTACTTTAGGTATTTCAATTTTTGTTGTCTACAGTTTCCTGTTCACTATTCTAAACTAGCATAGTTCTTGTAAGCGGTGAGGTACTTTCTCTCCCACCAGTCCGCGTAACTAGATAGCAAAGTCACAGAGGGCAGACAAATGCTAAAGATTACTGTATACACTTTAAAATACTATGAAATGAACGATAATCGGGAGGATTAAGTGACTTGCAGCCAAAGCAAACTGTGGGTTTTCTTTATCTTACGAACCCTCAATACATCCAATTGTTCTAAAGAAAAAAATACATTATCTGACAAGGAATGGGAAAAGGATACTCGAAATATCAGTGGGTCGGCAACCTTTTCCTTTACTCGGGCCCCTACCAGCGTCTCCTTTGAGCATTACTTAAGATGCATTTGAGCGCCTTATATGCGTTAACAGGGTTGAATTAGTAATCTTACTAAAAAAAATTATTATAGGCCCTATTGGCTATGTTTTGGGAATCATTGCCAAAGCAGAAAAAAATGCCGTTTTTTTATATATCCTATGTTGAATAGGTTATGGAGCCAAGAATCTTTTATGGACTCCCAAGAGGTCGTTGGGCCCCAATCTGCGTAACATTACTGTAGATTGCAGATTTATAACCTATATATGATAACCTATAACAATCGTATGTATCATTTCACAATACCTAATTTCTTACCAGCGTAATCAAAGATACTTGCAACTGCGGAGATTCTTGATACTCTAAAGTGCCAATAAGACATACTGGGTTCAGCAGAAGCAACTTGTCGACTTGACTTAACTAAAGTTAAATGTTAGAGTATAATTTACAAATCTTCAGTTTATGATGAAATGTTGTACAAGTGAGAATACGTTAAGAGGCAGTTAGTCCTAAAAATAACTTTACTCCTTCTTTACATATGTAATAAAATCTGGAAAAATTCGCTTTTTAATCATACCTATCACTCCTAGAAAAACAGCCTTCTGGAGAGTACAAGACTTCATAACTGCTGGAAAACCAAGAAAATTCTAAAATGGTTTTAATTTACACAATCTTTAAATGCACTTTTGTCGTATTTTCATTCACACGACGAAACAAAATAACCACTACACCTATTGATCAAATAATTATTTTAAGAGGTCGCTCGGACCAGAATGCCTTTTAACTAATAGGACCAGGATGGGTTTGACTGAGTGGTCTGGAAAATAATCAACCTTAAATTGAAATAAGTTAAATCGCAGGATAAAAAATTGAAAGTACTGAGATCGTGACTCACATATAAAACGAAAAGATTAGCAGTTTCAGCTCTCTTGTACCTGTAAGATTAGCGGATCACGGTAAATGGTATTAGTCACATTTAGAAAATCAGGCTTACCAAATTCGAAATGGAAAAAAGAATGAAACTAGAAAAACTCCTTATTGAATTGCTTAATCATCTCTTGGATATAGTTTTGTATGATCTGTAAATTCTTATAAGGATTTGTATGCATCCAGTGTACGACAACATTGCAGAGAGTAGCTGATAATATTTTCCGTACTGCTGTGACAGGGCAGTTCGAAAGTGGGAAAATGGGTTATATTTGTTTACTCGCAGCTTTTACTGATCTGATCTCAACAAAATTACTCGATTTTTAATCGTCTTGCGATTATATGGTTTGTGGGACAATGGCTTACAGTTTCCATTGTGACTTCACTCCCGCCCCTCCTCCCCCAATAATTTTGAGTTTGTTATGGCACTGAATAATAGCGAATGTTACACATACTAACAGCAAAATTAAACATTTGGAAACGTCCCAACCAAACGTCAGAAAAGCAGAGAAACGATTTAGTAGGCAAGAATCTATATGTCACCAGGGGTTAATACCTCTTCTTGTAGCTTTGTCGGTACCAATGTCTTGTTTTATATGTGCCAGATGAAACATGACATGACAAATATGTGCAAAAGGAAAGTCAGTTACGCTTCTGTCTTTTGTTTTCTTCTCCGACCTCCAGATTTTCTCTAATCTGTAGTCTGTTTAATATTTGACTATTTGCAGCACATTTCTTTT
>JAAAKM020004740.1:0-11495 GCA_010016025.2 Alatinidae sp. Z8VKAUB7J3 | reverse complement strand
CGCAACGCCGAGCGCGCCGGCGTCGGGGGCGACGTCCGCTGGCTGCACCGGGAGCTCGCCGACGCACGGCCGATCGACGCGACCGGCACGGTCGTGGTCAATCCGCCCTGGGGCCAGAGGATGGAGCGGGCCGAGGCGGTGGCCGAGCTCTACGCCCGTCTCGGGGACGTGCTGAAGCGCCATTTCTCGGGCCACTCGGCCTGGGTGCTCACCGGCGACCCGGAGCTCGGCAAGCGGATCGGGCTTCGCCCGTCGCGTCGGCTGCGGCTGCACGACGGGCCGATCGAGTGCCGTCTGCTGGGCTTCGAGCTCTACTCGGGGACCCGGAGGGGTGGCCGGGAGGACGACCGAGATTGACGGGCTTTCGCCCGACGTTCACCTCGGGGCCCGGTGGTGTGCATCTCGAAAGTCGGTATATTCTTAAGAGATCGGGAGCGAGAGAAGAGAGACGAGCCGAGGTATCGGCATCCAGGCTCGTCCCGGCTCCCGCGCTGGGGGAACGGGCGGGTGCGAGATGGGGGTCTCGCCCTGCCGGAAGTGGAGCCGTTCCGCACTCGCGGTTACACCGCCCGTCCGGTCGGGACCGATTGCGGAGGAGATGTTGGGTGGGCCGGGGACGGTCACGACGACGGCCGGCCCCGGACCCGGAGTCCGGAGTCACCGATGTTTGCTTCACCGTTTTCGTTCCGCGGCGATCGCGGCCGGGGAGGGAGTCCCCTGTCCGCAGCCCCGCTCAGCGTCGCCGCGCTGGCCATCCTCGTCGTCTCCTCCGTGGCTGCCGTCGACACCGCGCCGGTCGCCCCCTGGACCCAGGTCGCGGACGGCGGACCGTCGCCCCGTCTACAGCCGTCGATGGTGTTCGACACCGAGCGCGACGTCGCGGTGCTGTTCGGCGGCATGGGCGCCACGTTCCTGGGTGACACCTGGCAATGGGACGGCGTCGACTGGCAGCAGGTCGCCATCACCGGTCCGAGCCCGCGGTCGCAGTTCGCGATGGCCTTCGACGAGGCGCGCGGCGTGGCGGTGCTGTTCGGGGGGTTCGGCGACGAGGGCTATCGCGACGACACCTGGGAGTGGGACGGCACGAGCTGGACTCAGGTGGCCACCGAGGGACCGCCGGCCCGCTCGCAGCACGCCATGACGTACGATGCCTCGCGCGGTCGGGTGGTGCTGTTCGGCGGATTCTCCTGCCATCCCTGCCGCGCCTGGGAGGACACCTGGGAGTGGGACGGCGTCGCCTGGCAGGAGGTGGCGATCGCGGGACCGCCGGCGCGCTCGCAGCACGCCATGGCGTACGACGTCGGCCGCGCCACGACGGTGCTGTTCGGCGGCTTCGACGGAGCCGAGTTCCTCGGCGACACCTGGGAGTACCGCTGGGAGAAGGGCGTCCCGGTGTGGCGCTTCCGGACCAACTCCGGACCGGCGCCGCGCTCGTCGGGGCACGGCCTCGCCCACGACACTCGCCGCGGCGTGACCGTCCTGTTCAGCGGTGTGACCGCCCAGTACCGTCCCACCGACACCTGGGAGTGGAACGGCGACGTCTGGCAGCTCGGCGCGACCCTCGGGCCGCCGCAGCGCTCCGGTCACGCTCTGGTGTACGACCGCGCGCGGGAGCGCTCGCTGCTGTTCGGCGGATTCGAGATCCGCCGCCGACGCTACGGCGACACCTGGGAGTACAGCCGACCGGCCGTGCTCGATTACTGCTTCCACGCCCTCGGGACGTTCGGCGGAGCGCACAGCTCGGCGCTGTCGATCAGCCCGGCCACGGTCGACAGCAAGCCGCTGGTCACCGGGCAGGCGAACCTGCCGAACGGCCGTCACCACGCCTTCGTCTACGACTCCAACCCGGACCCGCCGCTGATGCTCGATCTCGGCGCGACCTACCTCGACTGTCCGAACCCGTCTCAGTGCAGCACGTCGGGCTCCGGCATCAACGTCTCCGGCCGCATCGCCGGCACCGTGCTGGTGCCCGGCAGCGAGGGGCTGATCCACCACGCGATGCTGTACGACGAGAACGCGGTGCCCACGATGAAGGACCTCGGGACGCTCGACGACACGCCCGACGCGGAGAGCTTCGCCGTGTTCATCACGCCGGACGGAGGCATCGTCGGTCAGTCGACGGTCGATGTCGACGGCACGCCCCGACCACACGCCTTCTACTGGCAGGACGACGAGATGATCGATCTCGACGAGGGCGCCGCCGTCAACAGCGCGGCGTTCTCCGCCAATCGACTCGGCATGGTGGTGGGCGTGCGCGCCAACCGTGCGCGCGCCTGGGTGCGCACGCGAGGCGGGCTGTGGCAGGACGTCGTGGTGGACGACAGCGTCGAGGAGTGCCCGAGCGGCGCCTGGGACGTCAACGAGTTCAACTTCATCGTCGGCTTCGCCAGCGGCGAGGCGATGCTCTGGGTGCGCCAGGAGGATCAACGCTGGAACGCACGCTCGCTCGGAACCGCCGAGCCGGGCTGCGACGGGCTCGACGTCGCCTACGGCATCAACAACGCCACCCACATCGTCGGCGTGCGCGACGTGGAGCCGGCCACCGGTCGGCCCCACGCCTACCTCTGGGTGCTGGCCGGCGACCAGGTGATCGAGACCGACCTGAACGACCTCGCGGCGATCCCGGACGGCTGGGTGCTCGACGAGGCCCGCGACGTCAACGATCAGGGCTGGATCGTGGGCAGCGGATTCCTCGACGCCGACGGTAGCGGTCTGCGCGACGGCAACGAGGCGATCCGTGCCTTCGTCCTCGAGCCGACCTACGACGGGAGCTGCTCGGTCCAGCCGTTGCCCTGAGCGAGAGGTCCGGCGCCGCCGCCGGAGGTGATTCCGGTCACGGCCGGCGGCGTGCGGGGCCGCCGCCGGTACGACCCCGGAGCACGGCGTCGAGCCGCGCCCAGCTCGGTATCTCGGCGCGCAGATCGAGCAGCAGCGTGCGGTCGTCGCGCAGCTGAACGCGCAGCATCGGCCCGGCCGGCTCGAGTCCCTCGGCGGCCAGGCCGCCCTCGGGAGCCCAGCCCTCGAACCACTCCAGCGGGACCGCGCGCGTCCGCACGGTCAGCCCCGACAGCGTGGTCACCCGAACCGAGCCGGCGTCGGCGTCGAGCGTCAGGGCGACGACGTACCGTCGGCCGTACTGCCACATGAAGGCGGCGAATCCGACGCCGGGCAGGAGGGTGGCTGCGGCGTAGACGAGCCGTAGCCCGAGCGGCGCCAGCACGCCGTGCACCGGATCGCTCTCGAGTGTGGTGAACAGGTGGAGGGCGGCGGCGGTGCCGAGCACGGCGGCCGCCAGCGACAGGGCGGTGACCAGGCGGACGATGCCCGCGTTGCGTGACGCGTACAGCGGATCTTCCGATGCGCTCGCCATCGTCCGGCTCCTCCGGCGGGCCTGTCCACCCGTCGGTCTGTACTCTACCGCCACGGCTCTCGACGGTCTAGCTGGGACGTCCGGGAGGGACCGGGAGCCTCGGGGGCGGCGGCGGACCTCTCGGGTACCGCGGTGGGTCGGTCCTCGTCGTCGGAGGAGCGACGCGCTCAGTCCAACGTGACGACGATCGCGTTGGTGAGGCTGCCGGGAATCGACGCCGTCGACTGCGCATCTCCGAGCATCCCCTGCACGGTCAGCACCGTGCCGGGCGCGAAGCTGTCGGCCGGGATCACGATCACGTCCGCCGGAAGCTCCGTGCCCGGAACGCCGGTCGCGCTCGGCGTCGGCGGATCGAGACGCGGGTCGCCGACGAGCAGAGTGTTGGCCACGTGCTGCGGCTGCACGTGGCCGGGCCCGTCGGTCTGGGGCTGATAGCAGCCGAGTCCGAGACCTCCGGCCAGCGACGCCACCGTCTCCGCCGTGGGGGCACCGACCCAGACGCCGACGTAATAGCGGCTGTCGACGGCGGGTGACGGTGCGGGCGTCAACGCGATCGTGAGCTCCGAGTCGGCCGCGACGGTGACCGAGCGCGCCGCGCCACCGTCCGAGCCGTTCACGGTCAACACGTCGACCGGGTCGCCGGCCGCCGCGCCGACGCCACCGACCCGGCAGCAATCGACTGCGACGTCGGAGTAGACGTAGACGGCACCGCTGTCCCGACCCGCGGTGTCGTGGCGCCAGGAGCCGACCACGGCCACCGACGGACTGACGGCGACCGCGCTGCCGAGCTCGTCGCCAGGGTCACCGTCGGAGGCGATCAGCTTGGAGGGCTCGATCCAGAGCGGCCCGTCGTCGCGTAGGAGGTAGGCCGAACCGGAGTCGGCGCCGCTCGCGTCCTCGAGTCGGGCGCCGACCACCGCGACGCAGCCGGACAGAGCGACCGACCAGCCGTACAGGTCGACCGGAGCGCCGTCCGAGGCCGTCAACTTCTGCTCCTCGACCCAGCCGACGCCGTCGAACCCGAACCGGTAGGCCGAGCCCGAGGTGTCACCCCGCTGGTCGTCGCCGAAGGCGCCGACCAACACGACGTCGCCGTCGATCGCGATCGATTGACCGAAACGGTCGTTGGGTGCGATGTCGGCGGATAGCAGCTTCTGCTCCTGACTCCAACCGACGCCATCGAAGCGGAATACGTAGCCGGCGCCGGCTACCGACCCACCTTCGTCGTCGAGATCGGCGCCGACGGCGATGACGCCGCGGCCGGCCGAGACGGAGATGCCGAACTGGTCTCCGGCGGCCGGATCGGCCGCGACCAGCTTGTCGACCTGCTCCCAACGCGAGCCGTCGTGAAAGAAGGCGTAGACAGCGCCGGCGCCGTCGGCATGCCCGGGCGCGCCGACCACCGCCAGCGGGCCGCGTATCGACACCGCCCTGCCGAAGTCGTCTCCGGCGGCGGCGTCGCTCGCGACGAGCTTCTGCTCTTCGACCCAGCCGACGCCGTCGAAGCGGAACACGTAGGTCGCGCCGGCGGAGCTGCCCCCGGAGTCCTCGTCGGGAGCGCCGAGGAGAGCGACGTCACCGTCCAGGGCCACCGCGACGCCGAGGCCGTCGAGCAGGCCGGCGTCGGAGGCCTTCAGGACAGCCTCTTCACTCCAGGCACCGGCGACCCGACGGAACACGTAGGCCGCGCCGGAGCCGGCCGGATCGTCGTGGTCGGGAGCGCCGACCAGGATCGCGTCGCCGCTGGTGGCGACCGCCCAACCGAAGGCGTCTCCGTCTTCGGAGTCGGTGGCGACGAGTTTCACCGTCTCGACTTCGGCGAGCGCGAGTCGAAAGGCCCACGCGACGAGAATCCAGGCGACGACGGCGCGAGATCTGGTTGGCTTCGATTCCATCTGCCTAGGCTACCACGGGAGGGCCGAAAGGCGTGTGGCCCCGGCCCCGGACGGCCCAGGCACCCGCGATGCACCGCCTTCGAGGGCCGATCGTCGGGGACCGAGCCCCCCGACCGCCTCGGTTCGGAGCCGCGTCTGGCCGGGCGGGCCGGGCCCGCCCCGGGCCCGCCTTCGGGCGAGCTCGGGGCGGCGGTGCATGCGTCGGGTCTACGGTTGTGGCGTACACAGGCCGGTCGGGGAGGCGCCTCCGGAGGTGTTGCCGGAGCACTGATCGAACAGGTAGAGGTTGGCCGGGCCGGTGGAGTCGGTGTAGCCGAACGTGCCGTTCTGGTTGGCGCTGTTGAACGACAGGTAGTTCACGGCGGAGAACGACGCGTAGCCTTCCGAGAGGTTGGCGTTGCCGCTGTTGCGGAACAGGATGTTGGCGCTGGAGGTCCCCGACATCACGTAGCCGGCGCTGGTGTTGGCGTCGGCGATGTTGACGGCCAGGGTGTTGCTCGGGGAGTCGATCAGGTCGAATCCGCGGAAGTCGTTGGCCACGGCCGTGTTCCGGAACAGGAGGTTCCCCTCCGAGCTGCTGAGGACGAAGCCGCGCCCGGCGTTGTCGGACGACCGGTTCTGCTCCAGGACGTTCCCGTTGGAGCCGACGCCGATCCGGAAGCCGCCGCTTCCGGTCGACGTGTTCGACAGCGCTCCGTTCGTCGTCAGGTAGTTCGCCGACGCGCCGTCCAGCCAGATGCCGATGCTGAAGTTGATGACGGTGCAGTTCTGGACCGTCACTCCGGTGACGCCGTCGAGCAGGATGCCGGTGTCCGTCCCGCTGCCGGTGATGGTGAATCCGGCACAGTCGAGGGTGATGTCGTCGGATGCGATCGTCAGTCCAGCGCCGGCGCAGCTCAGGGAGCTGGCCAGCACCGTGTCGCTGGTGAGAGTATCGCCACAGCTCTGGGCCCGAAGATCGCCGCCGAGCGTCATGGTGAGACCGGTCGCCAACAGCGTCGCCACTGCCTGCATTCTCATCTTCGTCTCCTCGTCCGACCCCGATGGGCCGGGACTCGCGTCCCCTCTTTCCGACGCCCCGCTGCGGGTCTTCCGCACGACGTTGGCGAGGTGACGTCGCCCCCCGGTCGGGGAGTCGTTCCAGGACCATCAGCCTGGTTGCAAGAAAATCGAGTCGAGCAGAGCCCGCGCGGCTCCATTCGGCGGTGTCGAGCTCGCCGTCGGCCCGTCCCACGTCGGGGTGGCCCGACGACCGGCACCAGGTGACCCACGACGGGCAGGCTCCCTGTGTACCGGTGCTCGACGGGCCGCGAGAGTCGCTCGTCGCCCGGGCGTCCGGCAGGCCGTCGGAGTCTCCTCGCGATGGCGCTCTCCGTCCTGTCGGCGGACGTCGGTGCCTCGGGCCACCTCGACGGACCGACTCTCTCCGCTCGGCCTCGTCCCGGCGGCCCCGGCGTCCCTGTCGCACTACCATGAAGGCGCACCCGGGCCTTCTCTGGATCGGAGAGCCTGGCAATCACCATCGTCGAGAGAGCCCGGGCTGCCTTCCGGAGGTCTCACCTGGCGACGAGGAGTCGATCGTATGGGCGCGACCACGTCGGTCCCGCTCGTCGCGCTGGCGGCGGTCGGGGTGTTCATGACGCTCGCCTGGCTGGTCAGCCTCGCGAAACGGGACGCCAGCCTGGTGGACGTGTGCTGGGGCAGCGGCTTCGTTCTCGCGAGCTGGGTCTACGCGGGGGCGACCCCGACCGACACGCCGCGCAAGTGGCTCGCCCTGGCCCTGGTGACGCTCTGGGGCGTGCGACTGTCGGTCCACATCCTCTGGCGTGGCTGGGGAGAGCCCGAGGACTATCGTTACCAGGCGATGCGTCGGCGAGCCCCCGAGCGCTTCCCGTGGCTCAGCCTGGTGACCGTGTTCTGGTTTCAGGGCCTGTTGCTGTGGGCGATCTCGATGCCGCTCTACCAGGCGCAGAGGAGCTCCGAGCCGGCCGCTCTCGGCGTGCTCGACGGCCTGGCCCTGGTGCTGTTCGCGATCGGATTCACGTTCGAGGCGGTGGGCGATTGGCAGCTGGCCCGCTTCAAGGCCGATCCGGACAGCCGTGGCCGGGTGCTCGACACCGGTCTGTGGCGCTACACCCGTCATCCCAACTACTTCGGTGACGCGGTCCAGTGGTGGGCGTTCTCGCTGCTCGCCCTGGCCACCCCGGGGGGAGCCTGGACGCTGTACGCGCCGGTCGTCATGACCTTCCTGCTGATGCGCGTGTCGGGCGTACCGCTGCTGGAGAGGAAGCTGCGACGCACCCGTCCCGAGTACGCCGAGTACGTGGCCCGGACGTCGTCCTTCTTTCCGCGACCGCCGCGCGCGCTCTGACCCCTCAGCCCCCCACGAGCCCGCTCTGGCCGTGGTACAACGCTCCGGCCAGGGCTCCCGTCATCAGGGTGGCGAGCGTGGCTCCGACCAGGGCGCGCGGTCCGAGGGCGGCGAGATCGCCCGCGCGCGAGGGTGCCAGAGCGCTCGCGCCGCCGACGAACACGCCGATCGAGGCGACGTGGGCGAAGCCGCAGAGCGCGTACGACAGGACCACGACCGTGCGCGGCGTGAGAGCTCCCTGGGCGGCCAGGACGCCGAGCTGCTGGTAGGCCACCACCTCGGTGAGCACCGCGCGCCGTCCGAGCAGCCGTGCCGCGGTCGCGAGATCGGAGCCGTCGATGCCCAGCAGCCAGGCGAGCGGCGTGAACAGCCAGCCGAGCAGACGCCCGGTGTCGATCTCGGCTCCGAGCAGGCCCGACGACCGCAGCAGCACCAGGTCGACCACGGCGACCACGCCGAGCACGGCGATCAGCAGGGTGGCGATTCCGGCCGCGAGACGCAGGCCGTCCTGCGAGCCGGACGCGAGCGCCGCCAGTGCGTTGGGGCTGCGTTCCGACTCCCCCAGCTCCGGAACCGCACCGCGGGTGGCGGGCGTCTCGGTCTCCGGCAGCATCAGCTTGGACACCATCGCCGCCGCAGGGATCGACAGCACCGATGCGGAGATCAGGTGCCCCGCAATCTGGGGGAAGGTCTCGACCAGGAAGCTGACGTACAGGGCGAGCGTCGTGGAGGCGACGGTCGACATGCCACAGGTGAGTACCGTCAGCAGCTCCGAGCGGGTCATGCGCTCCAGGTAGGGACGCACGGTGACGGTCGCCTCGACCCCGACGAACACGTTCGCCGACCCCGACAGCGACTCGGCGCCCGACAGGCCGAGCGCACGGTGAAACACGCGGGCGAACAAGGCGATGACCGGCTGCACGACCCCGACGTGGTACAGCAGCGCCATCAACGCCGCGAAGAAGATCACCAGCGGCAGCACCTGGGCCGCCAGCACGAAGCCGATCGGGACCTCGCCGGTCGGAGAGCTCTCGCCCGGGTTGAGCGCCAGCGGTCCGAACAGAAAGCGTGCCCCCGCCTTGCCGGCCTCGAACAGCTCCAGCACGACGCCGTTCAGACCGAGTAGTGCCGCCCGGCTGGCCGGTACCCAGAAGACGACGATCCCCAGAGCGAGCATCAGCGCGCCGCCGCCGAGCACGGTTCGCCACGGAAGCGGCCGTCGAAACCCGCCCGCCGCCCAGGCGAGCGCGAGGAGGGCGACCCAGCCGCCCAGCGATCCGAGATTCAGCCAGCTCATGGCCCGGATTGTAGCCGCCGTCGTTTGACGGTCCCCGGAGCATCCCCTATGCTGGGCGCCATTCGAGGATGAGCCGACGAGGAGGCCCGCCATGTCCGACGAACTCCGCTCCATGAAGATCGAGCGCCACGACGGGATCGCCGAGGTGATCCTGTGCGGCCCGGGCAAGGGCAACGCCATGGGGCCCGACTTCTGGCGCGAGCTGCCGGTCGTCTTCCGGGAGCTCGACCGCGACACCTCGGTCCGGGTGGTGATCGTACGCGGCGCCGGCGAGCAGTTCAGCTACGGGCTCGACCTCAACGGCATGATGGCCGACCTCGGCCCGCACCTCGCCGGCGAGAATCTGGCGGCCGAGCGCACCGGCCTGCTCGACCTGATCGTCGAGCTCCAGGGGGCGATGGACGCGGTCGTCGCGTGTCGCAAGCCAGTGATCGCCGCGGTGTCGGGATGGTGCATCGGCGGCGGGCTGGACCTGCTCGCCGCGTGCGACGTGCGGCTCTGCTCCGAGGAGGCTCGGTTCAGTCTGCGTGAAGTGCGTATCGCCATCGTCGCCGACCTCGGCAGCCTGCAGCGGCTGCCCCGGATCATCGGTGAAGGGCACACTCGCGAGCTGGCCCTGACCGGGCGGGACTTCGATGCCGGCCATGCCCGTCACATCGGCCTGGTCACGGAGGTGTGCGCCTCGCCCGAGGCGACTCTCGCGGCCGCGCGCGCCACCGCTGCGACGATCGCGACCAATCCACCCCTGGTCGTCCAGGGAGTCAAGCGGGTGATGAACCACGCCAGCGAGCGGGCGGCGCGCGATGGACTCGATTACGTGGCCGCCTGGAACGCCGCCTTCCTGCAGTCCGACGACCTGACCGAGGCGATGGCGGCGTTCCTGGAGCGCCGCGCGCCCGAGTTCCGCGGCCGCTGAGGTCGCGCAGCCGGCTCCGGCCGGCGTGGGGGAGACGAGCGATGGCCGGAGTGTTCCGCGATCGACTGCTCGAGGGCCGTCACGCCTTCGTCACCGGCGGAGGGAGCGGCATCAACCTACGCATCGCCGAGCGTCTGGCCGAGCACGGCGCCCGCGTCGTCGTCCTCGGGCGGACGCAGGAGAAGCTCGACCGTGCGGTCGCCGGTATCGAGGCCGCCGGCGGCACCGCGCTGGGACTGACCGCCGACGTGCGCGAGTACGAGGCGCTCGCCGGAGCGCTCGCCGAGGCGCAGGGCCGGTTCGGCGAGCTCGACGTGCTGGTCTGCGGTGCGGCGGGGAACTTCCTGGCACCGGCGATCGGCATGTCGGCGAACGCGTTCAAGGCGGTGGTCGACATCGATCTGCTCGGCACCTACAACGCCTGCCGGGCGGCCTTCGAGCACCTGCGCAAGCCGGGTGCGAGCGTGCTCGCCATCTCCGCCACGCAGGCGACCACGGCGACTCCGTTCCAGTCTCACGCCTGCGCCGCCAAGGCGGGTGTGGAGTTGCTGGTGAAGACGCTCGCACTGGAGTGGGGAGGGCTCGGCATCCGGGCCAACACCCTCGTGCCCGGGCCGATCGAGGATACCGAGGGCATGTCACGCCTGTCTCCGGGAGACGAGTACAAGCGCCGTCTCGAGGAGCTGATGCCGGCGCGCCGTTGGGGCACCCGGGACGAGGTCGCCGACCTGGCTCTGTACCTCTGCTCCGACGCCGCCGGGTTCATCACCGGGGCCTCGTTCCACTGTGACGGCGGCCTCGATCTGCTCGGCGCCGCCGCGGTGATGCCGACCACGTGAGCTACCGCCCGTGCTGAGCGCGATCGCGATCGGCCTGCTGATCCTGATCTGGGGGACGACCTGGGCGGTGATCCGGGTCGGTCTGGAGGGGATGCCGCCGTTCACCGGCGCGGCCCTGCGGTTCGCCATCGCCGCGGCGGTGCTGCTGGTCGCGGCGCGCTGGAAGGGCGTGCCGCTCGGCCGCCGGCCCGGCGAGCTGCGGCTGTGGGCGATCAACGGTCTGCTCGGGTTCTCGGTCTCCTACGGTGTCGTCTACTGGTGCGAGCAGTGGGTGCCGTCGGCGCTGGCGGCGGTGCTGTTCGCGACCTTTCCTCTGTTCGTCGCCCTGCTCGCCCACCTCGCGATCCGCGGTGAGCAGCTCCGGCCAGTGTCGTTGGCCGGCGTGCTGATCGGCTTCGCCGGGGTGGCGCTGATCTACTCCGAGGATCTCACCGCCCTGGGCGGGGAGCGGGTCGCGTCAGCGTCGGTGATCTTCCTGCTCTCGCCGTTCGTCTCCGCGGTCGCCTCGGTGTACGTCAAGCGCGAGGGCGGCGGGCTCGATCCGCTGTCGATCGCCGGTCCGCCGCTCGCGCTCGCCGCGCTCGCCCTCGCCGTGCCGGCGGTGGTGCTGGAGCGCCAGGCCTCGATCCGGCTCGACGTCCCCACGATCGCCTCGCTGTTCTACCTGGCGCTGTTCGGTACGGCGGCGACGTTCTGGATCTATTACTGGGTGCTGGAGCGGGCACCGGTGACACGGCTGGCGCTCATCACCTACGCGACGCCGATCGTCGCCCTCGCCGTCGGCGCCGTGGCGCTCGACGAGCGGCT
>JAAAKM020004738.1:0-11496 GCA_010016025.2 Alatinidae sp. Z8VKAUB7J3 | reverse complement strand
GGTCTTCTTATTCAGGCGCCTACACTAAAAGAGCTTGCCTTTATCACCGGCTTACATTAAGAATATACTCTCATCACAGGAAGGTATAGTTAATATATCAAAGATACCTTTGATGTATGGATTTCCATTTCTGTCATCACCTAGCTTCAGTACTGCTCGTCGTTTGCCTTTCCCAGTAGGAGTGGGTTCAAGCAAATCATAAACACATTCATTGTAAATTTCACCAAATGAAACCCAAATGGAGAACTTTATAGGACCTTGAGTTTCAACATCAACTACAGTATGGTCACTGACACGATTCTTAAGTTCCTCAGCAATTGTTGTTTCTAGAATGAAAAAATAAATAAAAAATTCAATATTAGGCACATATGTAGAGCTGCAACTCAAATTATATATGTCAACCTTGACTCTAACCATGTTCCACCTCAGATCATCCATATAAATTAAAACCCAAGTCATGACGAATCCTGACAAATGAAAACCTAAGTCCTGTAGATTTGGAACTGTCACTTTACATTATTATTTAATGTGCAAAACCTTACCACTTTCAAAACCCTGACTTTTGTACTCACATGACGTAGCACTTTCTTAAGGGTGAAAACATTGGCAATGAAAAATATTAGCCCAGATTAAAAAGTGCACACCCTCATATGTATATATATACTGTAATATAAAATTTTAAAATATGCACTGTTTCTTCAACATTCCAATATATCTTCATGAGAATACCAGAGCAAGGTAATATTGAAATGTTACAGAAAATGTGCTGTCCGTGACTCCATAACCATTTGAGGTATTGTGCTGTAATTTTGTGGCTGTCTCGCAAGTTTATTGATACATAGCAAAATTTGCACCATCTAGTTTATAATCAATGTTTTACAGGATGTAGTATGTTAAAACAGGAAGTGACTTGCAAAAACCCAGAAACCAGTCCAACAAAGCATCCGCTCAGGAAGTTCAGGGGAATAAAATTTTCAGCTCAGGGGAACCGAAGATTTGGAGCTGAAATGCTGCGGGAAAGGCAGATACAGAGGGAATGCATTCATTCAAAATATGGGGTGTGTGTGTGATATTTTCTGACCATCTAGATATGCTAATTTTCAAAATTTTGACTTCATCACCAACCATGCCACATTGTTTGTCAGACTGCCATTAATATACATACACTATACATGTAGGAGTTATCAGTAACTTTGGTTCAGATGGTCAAATAGGGGCAAATGGGGGCAATAGGTGACAAATGGGGGGAACCAAACCTGGAGGGCAGCATGAGTCCTAAAGAAAGTTTTCACTCATTTTTTGTGACATGCTTAACAAAGTGATGATGACATTATTTTTTATTTTATTTATTTTGCTAAAGAATGTAAAATTCAAAGATAATCTAATTATGTCCATAGTAAACACTCATCATATCTTCCTTTGAATTAGCTGATAAATCATTCTTGGCTATTGTATGATGCTTTGTAGAATGAAGCTGACTTCTTTCCACCCAGAACTCTTAAAGTCCATAAGATATATATATAACTGATTAGAGCAGGATCTTCGTTATTTACCATCATCCAATATTGTTTAAACATAGTCGGAGGCTATTCAATTATACATTGTGACTCCAAGAAACTTGGTCCAGGATTTTTTTCTATTAGTCCTGAAGAAACAATGTTCTAAGAACGAGGCAAAAATCAGATATCCCTAGCAGATAATTGAACCTTTGTCTCAATATGAGGATTATCCAAACCGTAATAGGGTACTTATTCTTGCAACTGTAAACACAACAAACAACAGTCCTTAGAAAAAATTATTTCTGTTCACATTTTATAAAACGATGATTAACACTATACTCGGAAAGAGTCTGGAGGTAAGAATTACAATTTAAATCAACACAATTGGTATATTAGTGAAGAAATTTCATGCCAAAAATGCACAAACAGTCTATACTCATGAAACGTTGTTTGGTTTTAAGATAAATTACAAAGAAGACTAAATATTAATATACATACATTTATTTTGTTTGAAAGTGTCAAAGTTTCTCAGCAAAATGCTTTAGACCTACCTAAATTCATACCAAAATTCCTTTACTTTCTCAGTCATGCTCACAAATCTTACCCTTGTAGCAATATACAGCAGGTATTTATACATATATTGAAAAACTTACCACCTTCATATGACATGTTTTCTATCTTCTTCAATATGGACACATCTGATATGCTGCTGCAATTTGATGCATCACCTTTTGTTGATACAGATGTGTTTAACTTCAGAAGGACAGAGAGATCCACATTCTTCATAGAAGAAAAAAAATTGGCGTAAGTGAAAGATCTCTATGGTCATTTATATCAAATAGTTTCAAGAGATGTTTATGCATGAGCAAAAGTTAATAAATTGGTCATGCCCATTCAGACAACTCGAGTCACTATCCACATGTCGCATTTCTTCATTCTTCAAAAGATAAAACTCAAGATTCAGCAAGTTTCTATTGATAGTAAACTACAGTCTCCTAATGTAGTCCTCTGGCAAGCAGTAGGGACCAGAAAAGCCTCTGGCTATGGAGGTGCCATATTTGTGTACATCTTTATTTTTGAGTTGAATTTAAACAGGTTTGTTGTCCTGGCTGAAATGGCAAAACACTCACGGTTTTATAAGCAATTTGTCTGGTAGTTTCATTCCGGAGTTGCATGGGATGGTCACTTGAAATTGCTGTATTCTCAGTTACATACTTAATAGCAGCTTAAGTGGACCTTAGTGGAACAGAGTAAGCTCGAATTCGCTCAAATTGCAAGAGAAAAATTGAGAGCCATTGCCATTGAGAGGAAACGCATTTTCTATTATACATAAATTTGGATTTTGTAAGGTAAGCAAAATCTATAGCCCTACAAAAGGCCTCTGGAGTTAGATGTAGATTAATTCAGGCTACAGGGATGAGCCTTGGAAGGTTCTCAATACTATGCTTAGAAATTTACAATACAAATATGTGATTTAAGTCTAGGTAGTTGAGTGGCGTATAAACAACTAAGATGCTTATATAATAAATATGTATTAGCTACTAACAGATGTGCTGAAAATATTGGGCCTAAACGTTATTGTGCGCGTGCATGTCATCATGTTTAGTTGTTGCAGATTTTGTGCATGAAAATTAAAACAGGCCTACCTCTTTCTCTCCAGCGTTCAACACAACAGATTTCAGAGTTTCTTCATACATTTGCTGTTCCTTTGTTAGCTTTATGACATCGTTGTACATCTTAGGTTTAAGGTCCAACTTTTTGTATAACTTTGATGAAACACTGTTAAATAATACATCAAGGGCTCTTGGTAAGATACCACCATCTTTAGGCGTACCTTGTATGGTATAGGTCTGCAAAAAGAAATACGAAGGGATTACAGAAAAAAAAGATGTCAACATTCAATTTCAAAACTATACACGTACACCCTTATCTAGGCTACTGTTTTGCTGGCCCTCATCGAACATGGCAAGAGATATTACCCTTCCCATGGGAACACATACAACTTCCATGACACAAAATTGAGTACAGTAGGTGTCAGTTGGCCACACCAGTACAGTATGTATTCTTATAAGTTAAGCCAAGGCTATATAATATAACGGAGGCATATAGATTTTCGAACTTAGTGCATGGAAGTCGAGAAAAGATCAACACGTTGCTAAAAATCTTACCTTCCCCGCATTAGTAACTCCATAAGTAAATATCAAGCAGTTCTGACCATGGATAAAGTCCTTAACGTATCCAAGCATTGTATCATCGAAAAAGGACTTTTGTGATGTGTCTTCCGAAAATACATTGCTAAACGAGAATTTGTGACTTTGTTCTGCAATACCACGGATACTACTCTTGAACGTAAAAGAATCTTTTGGCGCTGTGAGTACAACTGTCTGTTTGTCAACGAGTTCAAGACAGTCTTGATTCTCCTGGGCCTGTTTCTCGGAAGCTGTAAATGGCCTTACTCTGAGATACACTCGCATTCGTTCCCTTTGAGGTTTTGACACGTTGTCTTCCTCAGCTGCTTCATGTTCATTACCGGTACTGTTTTCTTTGGTCTCACAATTGAAGTCATCTAGAAGATTTTTGCATAAGGGATCCATGTGGTCAGAATCCATTTTTGATGTTAAGTAAAGGAATTATCGTAAATTGTCAATGATTAAAAACAGCATCGAAGTTAATAAAAAGAACCAAAATCCCAAACAACATCGACCTGCATTGCGCACAGATCAACTGAACGATCACCGCCACTTTTCAAAATTATTTCCAAATTCTGTTGATAGGTTTATACTTTTGATCGGTTGTTTTCTCGACCAATAGGAAGTCGCAGTGCGCTCGACCCATGCTGCTGGCATGCCCAGGCAAATGACCATCGAATGTTTTCAAAGACAGCGGGGGCACACACGAGGAGGGACTCGTTGTTTGGGGAGGCACTACTTGCCAAGTTACCTTTATAAAACACGTGTTTTATAAAGGGTCCTTCTCCCATTTAAGTTTTCAAATATTTGTAACGCTTTTTCTGGTCTTAAGTCAAGTATACACTTCAACCATAGTCTTAATCACGAGGACAACTGAGCCAATCTTTTAAGATAGAGGGGGCAACGTACGTAAACTTATTTTATCCAGAGATTTTCGCAAAGTTTGTAAGACATATGCACGGAGACTCTATTTTGGGTTTCTACACGCTTTATGCCACGTAATCTTGGCATCGATTTAGGAATATGTAATAAAGGAAGGCTAAGGCTCCAGCTCAGAGATCGGAACCTAAAGATTAGAGGTTGCTTCGCTCCAAAGTAATTTGGATAATATATTTGCCCTTGATACAGAATAGGAAATATTTCCTATTCTGTGCCCTTGATGCATATGCACGTTTTTTTTAAATAAAAGCAACTCAGTTGCTTAGGTATGAGGCCTCGATTTGGTCCAAAATCTAAGCAGCAAGCTAAGCAACTCGAGGCCTCAAATTCCGGAGGAACAATTTTTAAAACGCCTGAAAAACAAATCAAGAAACGTTTTTCATTAAGAATTGATTACAGACTGTTGATATATTACAAATATCACACTGTTGATAATGTGTCAAGCAAAGAGATAAAAGATCCAACCATCATTTGGTATTTCATCATTTACAACAAACTCGGCGTCTCTTCCATCTTATCTCCGTCTCCTTCAAAATCGACGCTAATCTTTAGTGATACCTAAGCAACTACTTAAGCAACTTCAGGCCTGATTTTGGAAAATTGCTAAGCAACTTGAGGCCTGACCGCGAAAATGGAGTTGCTTATAAAAAAACAACGTATATGGTTTTTGTCCGCAAGAATGTGTATTAGCCCCCTATAACGACTTCGCTCCGCGGCCCCTGTGGCTTCTTGAAGTTTGTGAGCTGTACAACAGATAAGTGGAAATTTCTTGCGAGTGAGTGAATGTATCTGGGTATGGATAAAGAAATCAATTAAACAAACTCTCGTTTATTGAATCAAAAATTCAGTCTTACAAACAGTGATTTATTTAGTCAATAATTTTTTTCACTGAAACCGACGATATTGTAAGGGACTGTTTGGAATAGACTCGTTTCGATAATATACGTTATAATAAGAACATGTTCGCAAGAAATAACTCAAGAGTAAATTAAATCCTTCTCAATCTATTCTGACTCCAATCTCTACTCTATTATCTGTAATCTGACTTAATAGTCTTCGTGACAATCAATTTATATAGTGACGTAATACAATGTCTCATTGTTCTAAAGACAATAATCCTTAACAGGGACTACTCCCTTCAAATACAAACAGTAAAACTATCAAACAGGCTAACTTTTTACCACAGGCCAGCTGGGACATCAAAGGGCAACGCCTCTAAACCTATATCTAATAAATTGGTCCCACCTTGCACATATTCGTTCCCAAATGTACTATAACGTACTTGTTTGGAGGTCTTCATCGGTAGGCCTATAAGTGACCTCGATACAGGCTCTACCACAAGGGAAGCTAAGGAGCAAAACATTTTTTTGCCAAGGAAGAGATTCAAGGTTGCGTGGTTCAAGGATGGTGTCTGTTCTGCTAGATTCCCTAAAACTATGTTCATCAACACCACAGTAACCATAATAGAATGTAATTAAGCAAATTCCCAGTAAATCACATACGAGTTATAGGAAATATGTTTGCTGAAAAGATAGCAAATATATGCTTATGGTATGTATTAAGGTGTAGGCCTATTCGTTGTTTAGTCACCTTTAGGACAGCCGATAAATTTGACAACGACTACCTTATACTACATAATGGAGATGGTCGAGAGCTGTTCCATTTAGTAGCACTCACTATGTCTCCCCGAAGATATTCAAACCATACCTATGTTGTAAAGTGTTCGCGTCACACTTCCACAGAAATTCCAGCAACAGTTGCAGGCACTTTTAAACGACTCATTTTTATTACTATTTTTGAAAGTCCGCGGAAACTCTTTGCTAAACAAACACTTGCTTATTCTGTGTTATACAACATATATTATACGAACCTGTCTTTAAAATAGAAATAGTTAGAAATGTAATTAGAACGGTAACGCTTCCGTTGGATTAGGACTAAGAACATTTAATAGCTTGTATTAATGTACTATTTGCAGTTAGTGGATCGAGTGTGTAGTTGTCATTTTGGAAGTCCTGTCCTTTTCACTGTCATTCTATGATTTTAAATTTTAAATTTTAAATTTATGGCCTATATACTGCATTACGGAACAAAATATCAAAAACGGAAAGGCATTTTATTATCAAGATTTATGAACATTGCAAGAGTCTTTCCATTTTGAGGTTTGCTTTCAAGCATTGACCATTTTGAATGTTCTTATGAAAAAATACATGTATCACACCCAATTTTGATCTCCTGAGTATGAATTGAAATTGCATTGAAGTTAACGGTCACTCTTAAGTAGAGACAGGTAAACTATTATGTGTAAATTTCGACTGATCCTTTTTTCATCGTGGCCCAGTTTGAGTTTAAAGCTAAGGCAGGTTCTATTACTTAAGTACCTAAAGGAGTGAAGGACTTTTGTGTAAAACACCGCTTCTTTGCTAGATTACACCTAAACTTTACTGTGTCTATGAAAATTTCTTCATCATCAGGAAATTTGTAGTTTAGGCAGACTTATTCAATCGGTGGGTCGCAAGACTCATGCGGCTCAAAAGTAATATCCATGTGCCTGAGGCCGTAGTTCAGCGTAAAAAGCAGAAGACACACATTTCATGAGACTAACTTCATGCTCCTTTGTTTTATCATTCATTTGTGAAGGTGACACAGGAAGTACTGTTTCTAATAGCCTTTCTAATTTATGATCGTCATTTTATATTTACATGGACGGGGGAACAGGGAGCAGAGGGGGCCATAGTCCCCCAAAGATTTGCCAAATCTCAATTTTTCTGTTACCTCTTTTCAACTTTATCGAAATTGAAATTGATTCCGACAGACATCGTGTCATATTTACAGCAAGATTTGCATATCGACACAAAACACCCCTTTCCACAAAATGACCAAAGGCACCTTGTCGAGTGTTAGGGTTAGGGTTAATTAAATTTGAAACCAGCCTACATGCCCCCCCCCCCCAAATCCGCCTTACCTTCCCCCGTCCCTGATTTATTTGTGCTAATTTGAAAATTGGCTTTAGATTCTTCTCGTGTCTGGTCCTGCTAAATGTTGCAGTTCTCCAATTCGGACAAATTCAGTGTTATCGCAATAGTATTTCCAGCAATTTCCCGTTTCTGTAACAAAGTCTGCTTTATAAATCGTTGGAGTCTACAACGCAACTTAAGTTCATAAAAAATGTATCTGCTTTTCTTATTCGGGTACTGCAAAGTTCCTACTCCCCTTCCATGACCTAATTTAAAAATTTGTCGATGCATCAGCGACGTGGGAAGGTAATGCGGATTGGGGAGAGGAGAGGCAAGTATGCTAGGTTCAAATTTATTTTTTCACATTCCACCAGGGATCTTTGACGTACGTTGAAGTTCTATGATTTCACTAAGATGCCTTTGGCCATTGTTTGAAAAGGGGTGTTTCGTGTTGATATGCATATCTTGCTGTAAATGTGACGCAATGTCTGTCGCAATCAATTTCAATTTTGATAAAAATTGAGATTTGGGATATCTTGTGGGGCTTTGCCCGCTCTGCCCCCTGTATCCCCGTCCCTGTGCATGCCCTATTAAGGCGGGTAACTACTATAAATTTACTGTACTCTAAGAAGAATAAAAGTCTTTATGTAACATTGTAATTTAGAACCTGTAATCAAACTTTCATAATTTAGTAAGAATTCATTTCATAGGTCCCTACTCAAAGAACTTTCTTCTCATTATTTAACATATCGTATTGTTATTCACCTAAGGTACTATCATTTAAAAGGCCTTAAAATTTAAAAGCAGTTATTTTAGCGTATTTAAACTTTAAATTTCTTTTTCCGTCCACCGTTGTGATGATTGAATTTATTGAATTTTTGTACTAGCAATCACTTAATCAAAGTCATATAACCAGTAAGGCAAACTTTGACACTATCCGAGATAAGAGTAAAACCATCAAACCGGCTAACTGATAAATAATGGGCAAAATGGATGTCCGGGAGACTCCCTTCAATTTTTAACTGCCGGTCACAGAAAGAGGTCATAAAGCCGTCCCGTTGCCCAACAGGACCGCCTATTAAGGACCATGCAAAAATCTGTAATCAATGATAACAGATACACACATACTACACCTATCTTTGGAAAAAGGTAGAGAAAATTCTGGTCTTAGCCCTCCCTTACCCATCCATATTTGTGTTGCAATATCATATCAATGAATGTATTTGAAGCCATATTTAGCGTGTCGCTAATACATAAATAGATAAAATGACTTACCAAATCCTTAGATGAATATGCATAGAATATACCAACTTTCAACTTCAAAAATCTATTTTCTTCATGTTACACTTAGCATCTCCACTCCTCATCGTTGTCTGGTCTATCTAACTCTATCTTACTCTATCTAACTCTATCTTACTCTATCTGGTCTATCTTACTCTATTGTTCAAATGAAATATCATTGTTCAAGATTTCCGGTGAAATCAAAACAATGCTTCTACATAGCATCCCTCCTAGAGAGCAACTAAGAGGAAGCGATCGATAAATGTGTACAGTAATTAAGTTATACATAATAAGAAAAATAAATGTCTGCTAATACACGGTCAGTCAAGACTAAATAAATCTGTCCGGAAAATGGACACGTCGACCTTATCGAGTTCTTCTAATGTCTTGGCAAGGAGACGGATTGTTCAATAAGGAAGGGGAACAGGTTGTAGGAAATACAGGGGTTGAAACATAGTCTTGAGTGGGAATGTCATGATAGGCAGGTTTAAGGCGATCCAAACTTATAGTATCCTTTTCGCCATTTACATCAATAGCATAAAATTTATTCCTTCTCTCCAAAACTTTGAAAGGCCCATGATAAGGGGCTTTGAGAGGTGACTTAACAGAATCATCTCTGATAAACACATGAGTACAAGTAGGAAGATCATGGGGAATGTACGATGTTTTGTTATTCAGACGAGTCGGACTAGGAGTTAACTTTGCCATAGAACGTCGTAAAATGTTCATATAACTGTTAAGATCTAGAGTTTTGGGTAAAGGTGATGAAGTAACAAACTGGTTGGGTAGGCGAAGAGGAGTACCAAATACTAGTTCAGCGGAGCTGCAATTAAGATCGGATTTGAAGGTAGATCGGAGACTGAGTAAAATGAGAGGAAGACAATCGTTCCAGCGAGTAGGATCGTCGTGAGCTTTAAGTGAAGATTTCAAAGTACGATGAAAATGTTCTATAAGTCCATTTGCAATAGGATGATATGCAGTAGTTCGAATTCTGTGAGAACCAAGAAGATGGGTTAGGGATTTGAAAGAGAGAAGATTAAACTGTATCTGTACTGCAGGCTGTCACTTTGAGGAAAGAGTATTTCACTACCCGAATAACAAAAAGATCTCTCAAAGTCAATTGTACTTCTTACGCTTCCAAAATTTCCAAGTACCCCTCAAGGTCCGCAGGAATCAAACCCTTGAACAAGAAATTGTAAAAACAAATGTTAATAATAAATCTTAATTTGGTTGACAGGCTCGAAACGAAAATGTGAGAAGCGTAGGGATGGGGACGAGGGGGGTGGAATAACAAATATTTAATTATCCTGTTGATTGGTACCAGTGTTTTGACTCAGGATAAGCAGAGGAACACGCTATTAGCTCTTTAATGTTATAAGTCAGTTACTTTGTCGAGAAATTTAGCGACAAAAACAAAATCACTAGATATTATAATTTACTCTCTGTGTATGCATCGGATCCCCTTGTACGCTTTGTCTCAATCACCAAGTTAACCCTATTTAAAATCTCACGTATCCTAAATAGGAACCTCTGGAGCCTGGACTGCGTTGAGAAACACTGACTTGCCATGCCCATTGAACTATAAATAAAAATACTTTGTTATTTATGTTCAGTGGCAATGCGTTAAAATTTAAAACAGCCGCCAAAATGGACCTCGGTCTGCGAATGAGGTTTGCTTCGCAGGGCTTTTGTTCTGTGTACGAGAGTGCATTGAATGATTGAACGTTTTGAAGTCTCACATCTCATACTTGTGCATGGGCAGAACTTTACACTCTCTGTCACAGACCTACTTGTTTAAAGACAAACGCTGAACACTTCTAGTAATTTGGTATTAGCTTCACACTCTTTTCTGCATTCATTATGGCATCCATGTCGGGACGCCGAGCTGCTGGCACCGACGGCAGTGACTATTCTCATCGAGAAAGGGTTGCATCCCACTACACTGAGAGTGTACAGGCGAAGCAAAAGATTCGATACAGTCTGATTCCTCATATGTTTATGACATTTTTAGCCTTTGCCAAGATGATCATCGTGAGGATGGGGTAAGTATTGCTATGTGATAACTGAAGGGTCACAACACACTTAATATATTTATATGTGAGGGTCTGAGCTGATTTATACCCTTAGCTAACGACGTATGGCTTATGTTTCAGTGCATTTCGTACACACACTCCGAAAAATCTCATATTACTATAGAATCATAACCATCATTTTATGATAGTCGCGACTATTAATAATATGAGATGAATCTCTCGTATAGTAGAAAACAGGAGTATGCGGCTTTAGTTGTTGGTAAACGTGTAATATGTAATGCAATTAGAAGCGGGAAATGCCTGGTCAAGTCTGAGTTGCGTTGTAAGAAAGGCCAGGTAACATGAATAATATCAAAGAGAAATTAACAAAATTTTATCGTGGGGTTATCAGTAGAGAACGTTAATATAATATACGTGCTGAGGAACTTTAAGGATCATTCACAGATTGTTTCAGAAAGTATATGCATCAATAAACTGATTACATCTGATAGATGGGGAAAAACAAGAACAGAGGTTTTACAACAAAGACAAAAACTCAAACATGTAATAATAGAGACTGGAGAACTGTAGAGGTTTACAGGTACTTACAAGTATTTAATTT
>JAAAKM020004735.1:0-11498 GCA_010016025.2 Alatinidae sp. Z8VKAUB7J3 | reverse complement strand
AAAGTCAGCATACAAGGAAACAGGGCTAGATGCGCAGACTATCCACTTCAGCTGAGATAGTCTGCACGCAGGCTAATGCTCAAGCCTGACTTGCATGTTCAAATTTTGTTTAGATTTTCTTTATTGTTTAGAAGCATGGCAAATAATCTTTGCACAGTACAGTAGTTCATTATCTCCTTGAAAATGGCATCAAGATGACACCGAAACGTAGGGGGAAACGTTGCTGTTGTTTTTCAGTTGTCTTTGCTGTAGCAAATCTATACTAATAAAAAACCAAATAATTAATGTCTTCATAACTTTTCTTCCCATAACCAATTAGTTTGTGTGTAAGTGACTGTGACTAATTTTGCCTCCGCTTATGTACCTCATTCTGATTCGTTTCGATGATAAGTGCCTTTGTACACGTGAAACGAGTCATTTTTGTAAATCGGAGTATGATCCGCAGTTTTAACAGCAGGATCTGTAGCTTCTTGACAAATAGTAGAATTTGAAGTCTATTGTGGCTCTCCTATGTATTAGAGGTTACTCAAGTATATAGTCAGGTGTTTGTTATGAATGGAACATAAACTAAGATCCTTTTGACTTTGTACGTCTGCCAAAGCCACCCTTCGATACCAGGATGAAGCTCTTCTCATGCTTTCGTAAAACTCATGATCAGGTCAATGTTGCAGAGAGGGAAATTCTCGAACTGCAGCTTTCGCCGATAGAAGAAGATATAAATGATCAAGGAGATCGAGAGGAAAGACCAACTTGGGATAAAAGAATCGAATTTCTATTAGCTGCCGTTGGATATGCGGTTGGATATGGAAATATATGGAGATTTCCATGGCTGCTGATGAAGAATGGAGGAGGTAGGAGCAAATATACTTTTTCTGTGTACTCCTATTGCGATTTACTTTAAACGAATTTGCATTGATCAAAAACCTACTGCAAGGCCAGCATTATATTATTCTGTATTGTTACTTGTTTATACGTTGATTTTAAGGATGTTGCTAAGCTAAAGGTAAACAACAAGTTCGAGAAACAATACAGATGATCGTCTCTGTCACGATATTTGTTGATATCAAAAACGAGATGCACGACAGCACATTGCTCGTCAAGAGATGTGTCAAAGACTGATTAAAATTGGAACGGCAGTATAAAGTCTAAACATTGCATTGCTGAAATCAGTGACAATATTCTATCACGAGGCCAATCGTTTTCTGTTTAGTGTAATATGTCTTGATATAACAAAGATAAACAACCATTTTCCCTAAACAACATGTTATTTCCATCACCCAAACTTGAGAGTTTAAACTAATAAACAAACAACTCTAATACATGCTTATAAATCTTAACTAAAAAGACATTTCAGGAGCTTACCCATAAAGTCCTAAGATTTTTTACACTGAAGGAAAGGATTATCGGTTTAGGAAGTGGAACGGAGACTAGTTGTCCCATTTTAGTATAAAATCTTCTGTTTGATTTCTACTTGGACCATGGTAGGACCGTTGAGAATCACTGGCGTAGAGTCTTTGCTTATCACTTACAGGTGAACACCGGTCAAAATCAGTTAACAAGTGTAGCCTTTTCAAGGAAAAGGTTATTTAGAGCCAGGATTACGGATTTAACCTACAACATTATATTTTTATAAGCTAAACTAACATTCTTGTCAGTATACTACATATACAAGATTTCATACGATAAAAGCTAACTATTATTTTATGTCGTATTAATTGGATTTTTATATCATTTTCATATTTGAAAACATACGCACGTATTTCAATTTAATACAAGTAACAGTTCACAAGAAATCACAAGATGAAGCCGATTAAAAACAACATAGAAAAAACCAATATACAAACTACTAAAAAGCTGTGAATAATAAATCCAGATAAACGTCATTTAACCAATGAATATGGAAAGGTGAACACGAAAAAATATATATTATCAGGTTACCTCTCAATTTATTTATTGCCTATAATACCCTAATCAACAGGTCTTGAGTTTTTTTCCTAAACCGATCAGTAGTAAATCGCAACCGTTTTATCTCTGCCGGCTGCTTCTGAGAATCAATATCATGTCGTGAGTTGTAAGCACAGATGTATAGGGTTTTCATAAGAAAGGTATTTACAGATAAGCGTATATACAATAGCATAAACACATCCTGATAACAACAACCCGCTTAATTTGATGCACTTCTTGTTCAATATGCTGTAAAATGATTGTTTTCCTGTTTTCAAGAAGATAATTGGAGGGAAGAGATTTATAAGTAATGCACAAAAAGTCAGCATGCATTTCTGAAACCAATTTTTAATAACAGATAGAGCAGATGACAAAAGAATAGGGATTGCTTTGTCATCGTAAACGGCGAGGATTAGACCTTATGTTTACTTGATCAAAACTTAAAGCAGAATAATCTTGAAGCAGAGTAAACTTAAGGTAACACCGACTTAAGGCAGAATCAACTTGAAGCAGAATCAACTTGAAACAGCATCACCTTGAAGCAAAATCAACTTGAAGGAAAATCAACTTGAAACAGACTCAACTTGAAACAAAATCAACGTGAAGCAAAATCAACTTGAGGTAGAAAAACCTTGAAGCAGAATTAAATTTGAAGCAAATTCTTAGTATACAGAGAGCATGTCTTTTTAATTGGTCATCCTCGGGCTACATGCAGCCAAGAAACAATACTTTTTATGGTCCAACTCCGAAAGAGCATAGAAAATACCGTTTGCGAGACTGGCTTCAAGTTTTCTCTAATAGCCATTAGAGTTGATGCTTGTCATTTTACATTATATTGTGATGATTTAATACTCTGATCTTGGGTAAGGTTAAATTTTTCAAATCTTGCCAAGCTGGGTTTTTAATTAAACAGGCTCTAGTAGACTCTACCTTACGTGAACTTGCAAGGGGGACGGAAATTAGTAAGAGGCAGAAACAGTTCTAAGTAGAGAAATGGAGAGGAACATCGGGGTATAGTCAGTCGAAAACGAGCAAGTGATAAAGGACTTACCCTCAGATAGAGAGACACAGAGACACAGAGACACAGAGAATGTTTAAGCAGAGAGTAGGGGAGGCGCCTCCAATTCAAAAGGGGCGGGGGCTATGTGATAGCCAAATGTATCGTTTTAATTATCTCGCTCCATCTTTAGAAAAGATTTCGCGTAAATTCACCATTTCAATTGTTAAAAACGTCGCCTTGAAAGTTTTCCCCGCCTACAATCAATTTCTGGATCCACTTCTCCGTGTAATCATCATAAGCATGTTATTTCAGTAAGGGAGGAGAAAAGCAATTTTTTTATAATTCTTCGTGAAGAGTAGTGATTGCAGTTATTACATAATTTTTATTTTTGTATCACTTATAAATATTCTTTCCTTCTTCCTTCTAGGGGCCTTTCTAATACCTTATGCAATTATGTTGCTAGTCGAGGGAATACCGCTGTTTTACCTTGAGTTGGCAATCGGGCAAAAGCATCATTTAGCTCCTATTCCTTTATGGAAGAAGGTATCAAAATATTCCAGTGGAATTGGATTAACGCAGTATATGTTGATACTTATAACAGAAGGCTCATACTTCATTGTCCTGGCATGGAGTTTACTTTATTTTGCGGAATCCTTTCATAGTCCATTGCCTTGGTCATCATGTCCCTCGTAAGAACTTATTTCACATTTTAATTTTGCATAAACTCTAGCAAAATTTATGCCATTTCGACTCTGTTTAGTGTTTTGCTAAAGATTACAGTGAATTGGAATACGCGACAGCAATGCAAATAATTTCTTGTACTACAAGCCAGCCCTAGAAATAACCTACAAGTCATTTGATGCACTACAGTACATGCAACATACAAGGAGAAGATAACAAGACAAATGACTTATGTCAGTAATTCGCAGGAAGGCGAAAAAGAAGCAAACCCGATACGTGTAGATAAGGGGGTAAACTTTTAAAGTCATAAAAAATTAAATTCACATGTTAAGTTTTGTTTCATGTCAAACTTTGCTACTTAAATATATTTTATCTTCACAAGTCAATTTTCTAAAAGCCCAAACACAAACACTCCATGTTAGTCATGATTGTTTTTCAAATTTCCTAAGCCTCCAAATTTCTTAATTATTTTAGATATTAGCATAATTTAATACAATGTGGTATAATTAAGTGTAATTTAGTGTAATTTAGTATGATTTAATATAATTTAGTATAATTTAGTATAATTTAGTATAATTTTGCGTACCCATTCTAATAGACGTATAGATTGCAAAAATCCTTACCTGTTTCCATTTCTTGTGACAATTGACATGTGGTGATAGTCTGAGAAAAATGTTTTGTTTTTTATTTCCTTTTGATTGTACAATTTATGTCATATTTTCTTAACACTTCGGCCCTTCACACTTATTATGCTCGTGGCAGAGGCTCTTGGAGTCATATTACAAAATTATTGGGTTATCTTGATATTTCAGCTGGATTTCTCTGAATACAATTGTTTTAAAATTGGCAATCAAATGATGGTGTTTTTATGAAAGTCCATAGAGCAAAGGGTGACTATGTCGCTCAAAGAGTGCCAGATAACCATAACTGCTGCTTTCTGTGGTAATTTTTAGAGCTAAATCGTCAATCAAAGTTTTTCCAAAAGCCATTGGACTATAAATGTACTTTGTTTGATATCCTTTCACAAGTGTGTTATGAAATTTGAGGTGTAATATGCCAGGCTTTCTGCAGTAGAGTATAGAACCTTGACCATGCTCTTAAGATTTGAAAGCCAAGTCGGAGTTGCTTTTTATCCATAACACGAAGTGGTAGTAATATCAGCTGTCACATGATCGCTCACCGGTAATTTTGCTTTAAAGAGCAGAAATTTGACGTCTATATGTCTAGCATCAGAAAATCTAGACAGTACAAAGATGCGGGCCGATAAAGTTATAAAAATATCCCTTAAATATTCTTGCTATTTGCATAGGATAATTAGTGAAACGAAAGCACATTACTTCCCAGATAAGCGGGGCCATATTTCATTCGAGTCTTTTTATCTGACAATTGATAATTTTTTTCTCAGTCAGCACTCAAAAACAACAACTCCAAGCGTTTAAATAGCACTAAGGCATTCTACAAACTCCTAACTTACTCAATCGAACAAAAACAAACACTCCCTGATTACCAAACGACATCTTCTAATTAGTGACACGAAAGCAGATTGGTTGTCAAATAAACGGGACCATAATTCATTTAAGTCTCTTTATGTTACAGAAAGCGTTAAATTGTAAAAATTAATTGATTGCTTTCTCAAGGGAAACACTAAAAGAACAACTCCAAGCGTTTAAATAGCAATAAAGCATTTTACAAAATACTTACTCAATCGAGCAAAAAGAACACTTCTTGATCATCAAACTGCATCCTCTGATTTAGTATCACATTAAAACCGTACAAATTTGCTATTAACAATAGTTACAGATTAGCCAATCAATGGAAGACAAGTACATGTAACAAAAGATGACGAATGAGCGTAGTTATGAAATGAATAGCACATCAGACACATGTGAAAGTATCACTCACAAAAGTTTCGATGCATATGACAAGAAGATGATGCAGATATTATTGAACGAAGACCAGAAACAAAAAGTAAATAGTAATACAACGAGTAAAAATACAGACAACTCAGCTAATAAAATGCAGATGGGAATTACCGCCACAGGTTCAATATTTTGTTATATATAATATTTCATTATATTTTACAGTTGTAAAACAAAGACTACAAAAATGTAACAAGTGAAATGCCAGGCGGAAAACGCAATCTGCTTATAAAAATTACAGCCAGGCTAAGTATCTTTAATGAAGGAGACATATTGATATATTTTTCCTTTTTATTAAAAACTAAACTAACGTTTCGTTAAACAGAATTGTTCTTCTTCAGAGCCTGGCTGTAATCTTGAGAGCCTGGCTGTAATTTTTATAAGCAGACTACAAAAATGCTTTGAACGCATTGTTGACAATTTTTAAGTACTTGCCACGTTACTGCTACATCTCACCACTGCCTGCAGGCATCGGATGACTCAAAGAGAATAAGAATAATATGTTATATTTTAAATACTTGACTTTCCACTCTACAAACATCCCGCAAACCGTGTCAGTTGTTCCATCTTAGTAGTTGAGTGAGTTGTAGAAGGTTTGACACATCGCGTACAATTCTTTGATCAAAGTGGATACGTTTTGTAGGTTTCCTTTGTTAAGAAATCTTTGGTTCAGAGTTCAAAAGCTGAACATTAAAAGTGTCCCAAACTTTGAGGCGGACAAAATGGTTGAGAGGGACAAGTTCCTGGCGTTGATGTACGCATGTGCGAACATAACTTTAAGTTAAAAGGATCTGCGTAGTGGAAAGAAGGTTGAAGGAACTTTTTAATTAGTTTAATGCTCCGTACTTTAGTTGTAGTGGCCAGACCATAGTACAGTATTTGGCTTGGAAGTCCAACTAAGCCTTCCCGATAGAAGCAACGAAAAGTGAGCAAGTAGTCCTGTCCTAGATGGCATTCATTTTTACAGTGAATGACAGCACTGTAAGTATTAGAGCCCTAGGTTTTGAGTTATATTGGAGCTCAGGAAGCTTCTTCAAGAAAAATGTCAACAAAATTCAGAAAAGTAAGGAAAATGTAACGGTAACAAAGCAGTCAATATATTTTAGAGTATAACAAAGCCACCCTAAAGCAACACAAATTAGAGTTGTAATAGGTTGCCGTCTGACTGCACACGAATACGTTTTTAAACTTTTTTAATCGTTTTTTACACCTTGACTCCCGTTAATAGGAGCTTGGGCGGTGTTCATATATATGGATTTTGCTGAAGCATAGAGCACTTTAAGATCGTATGCCCTTCCTATCGTCACCAATGGCCCTTTGGGGAATCGATCCCGTACCAGTACGTTATTGTGCTTCGTTTACTATCAAAAGCATTTACTTAACTTCATTGTTTTACATTCTTTACAGGACTCCTACATCTGTCTTAAACACAACTAGCAAGTCGATATGTTCAAAAGTCGGTCCAACAGTACACTATTGGTATTACGATGCATTACAAATTTCTGGCAACATCGAGGACACCTCTGGTCTTACATTGAATTGGAAGTTAACTTTGTGTTACGTAGGCACGGCAATTATTTCCTGCCTCTGTTTGATCAAGGGAGTCAAATCCACTGGAAAGGTAAGTACACTGTACACTCAGAAGAAAAAAATATGGGTTGTTTTGTAAGGATACTCTTTTGAAATCCTGAATAGTTCCACTTAAAGTTACCAAGGCGTGCTATCTGCACGGAATTAAAACGGGTCCGGACACTTACTAAAGGTTGCATTATTTGAAAATCTTTAAAGAAAGAAAAAGTATTAGTATTTTACTTTTAGTCTTCCTTTTACCAATTCAAAAACAAAAAAAGATCTTATTTAGCTTTAACGACTCTAAGTTTTCCACTTTTGTTCGTACAAGGCTTGGTTAGCACCTCCGTAAAGGGACAATTATGGAAACAAGATCTGATGGAACCCTTTTAATGATATCTCTGTCATTTTCATTTATAGGGGCATTAGTAGTTTATTTTTGTATTTAACTACAAGCTGTTCTGTTTTGTTTTTAATATGCCTTCAATAGTCGTATATTTGAGGGGAAATTTTTATGTTTATTGTATTATTGTTTTGAGATTAAGGTATGTAATGTACTCTATTAAATTTTTCATGGCAAAATATATATCCATCCATAAGTAGATACATAATTTAGCTTAGAGGTAGCTATCCCAAACACCCGTTTGCTGTAGAGTGCCAAGTGTAATGATATGTATCAAGAACTGAGCGTTATGTCTTTCTTTTAAATATTCTACTACAAGGCGCAGTAATTGTCCCCAAAAATTGTACTAATTTTATTAGAAGTCCAAATATAATATCGGACTTGTTAAAGTCTTCAGTGTTCCATCATTAGGGAAATATTAGGGATAACATTAAAGTTTTCTGGAACATAAATATTTTGGTTTGGATATTTGGGAAATATGTAATAATGATTTGCTTCTAGATTAGCAACGAAACAGTGGGCCATGATAGCCAACGGAAATTGATAGTTAATATATAAATTCTTTCTTGGACTATAGTTAAATTTTTGGGGAGCCAATGTCTTCATATTTATTGAAGGTTAGTGGGATGGAAAAATTAGATAAACATATTATTGAATTTTTGAAGTTCTGGTGTTGTAGCGTTCTTCTTTGTCCTTTAATCATATTGATATCCATTTCTTTTTCAGGCGTATTTATATGGTTGCTGTGCGCTTTTCTCAATTAATTTTGTGACTATTTATACTCTTCTCCCTTTTAAGGTTGTCTATTTTACTGCAACATTTCCGTACGTTGTGCTTTTACTCTTCCTGATACGTGGTTTTACGTTAGATGGATTTGACACGGGATTGAGGTACTTATTTAGTATCGATGTAAGTATGAATTCAAAAAAGTATATTTGTTGTTCTAGATTTGGATGTCAGTCTTTTGATGCTGTTTCTGTTTAGATAAAAATAACGTCAATAACAGGATTCGGCCAAATCAACATACAAGGAAGGAGTCTTGGCTTAATGAACATTTTGCGTTAATTTCCAGGATACAGGGCACTAGATTGGCACTAAGAAATAGGGATTAGATTTAAGAGTGTTTCGCAATAGAAATTTGGGTAAACATTGCTTATGACTTCGGATCTGCATACATCATTTTTGTTTTAAATTTTTTTACCTTGCGTTTTATTTCATATTCAAACATTGTCAGTAGCACCAAAGTTGCATCCCTAATGGTCAATACTTGACATTCCTTGCATCTATAATGCTACTAAAATCATATTTTTAATTTTCCGTATTCACTTTCAATCTCACCACTAAGAATAGGTAAAGCTTTCACTTGAGTAGGATCAGGATCTTTTTGTAATAGGGAATGTTCATACATGATCTGAAGGCTGTAGAACGTCTATTTAGATAGAAATACTTTTCTTTTTATTACAAAAAGCTCATTCATAACCAAGAAAATATCACTACTACCAACCAATTTGTAGTCTCTTTACTCTTGTCTGGCCTTAAGACTGCTGCTAAATTCTGTAATGTTTGCAAATGCTAATAAAGATATATCACTTTTTGATAAGACACTAGAACAATAAAATATTAGTCTCCTTAGTTTTAATTAATGAATATTCCCTTTCACGCTGAGTGGAAAAGAAACTTAACAAAATTGACTTAAAAATTTCTCACCTTAATTATTGGACTTGATGGTCTAATGGTTAGGACTTATCGGGCTCGGGTTAATGGGTTCGAATCCCCTCAGCTCCGTTAATGTAAAAGGAAAGCAAGCTATTGTGGCAATGCTCCTCTCATGATAAATAAATATATATTTATATATATATATATATATATATATATTCTCAGCAGACACATTTCAATTATATATGATTTTTAAAGCATAGAGCATCTCCACAATATCTTGCAATTTTGGAGAGCTGAGGGAATTCGCATCTACGAACTGACAATTCGTAAACCAACACAGCAACCACTGAACCGTCTGGCCCAAAAACTAAGGTGAAAAGTTTTAGTGCTAGTCCTTTGCGAATTCTCCCCTGCTCAGTGGGAACGGGGTAACTGTTAATAAATATTTATTTTGTATCAACTTCGAGCGCCCTTCAGTGCTAGAGGTGTACATGTTCTAAATAAATATATATTTATGCATCAACATCATTCGATATGACAGAATTCTCTACATTGCAGGTAACCATCAACTAACAAATAAAAGTTTGCATTTCAACAAGAAATATCTCCGTCAGTATCTTTCAAAGGAAATAGTTCTCTTTCTAATGTTCATAATTAGCCCATATCTTTCTTTTTGTTGTAGTTTTCACGACTACTAGACCCCTATGTTTGGCTCCAGGCTTCCAGTCAGATATTTTATTCTCTCAGCCTCGCATCCGGTGGTATGGTGACGTATGCAAGTTACAATCCTACTCATCAAGACATTTTTGTTGATGTTGTTGTTATAAGCACAATTAATGCATTGACGTCACTCCTGGCGGGATTGGCTGTGTTTTCACTTTTGGGTTACAGGTACAAAAGTTATTGTACAATCTTGATTTTAATCTCATTGGTTCTACTTATGTGGTACCCATATGTGGTTATATGGATCGAGTTTGTACTACTTGTATATGATTCTTAGACAAATGCTCTCTTTATTTTAGTTTGGTTTTTAATGGTGTGGGTTGGATTTTTCCCCTTGAAATTGTTTCCGCTACAATTAAAACTTGCTTCAGGTGACTGATTCATTATACAGGGGAACACTTTTTTGGGACTCTCTTGTTTTCTTTAATAATGAAAGTGTTTCTGGACCAATTTTTTGCGCTGGATCCTAAAATGATATCCATTTGTTCTCACAACGTCTAGGTTTTGCAGAATAGGATTCCTTTTTCACTTAACCCTATTTCGTATGGTGGTTGGCGCCACCGTCTCGGTTTTCTCCCGAATATGTTCCAAACGGAACCATCTATGAACTCAAAGCTTTTTGACTTTTATCAAGGCATATTTGTACAGTTTTACTGCAATTTTCAAGCGTATGTGATGACCCAGTCCAAGTTTATGGCCGTTTTCTCACTAGACTTTCGAAGTTGTTATTCGACTAACATGTGATATTTTTGACTGTGAAATTGATGGCATCATTCTTTTTCATCATTCATTGAAAAATGCATTAAAAAGGTGATCAGATTCATTTCAGTGCCATTTTGTACAAATATTTGGCTCATTCTGAGTTTTAAATATTTTGGCCAAAGTGGCCAAATTCCAATGGACAATAAATATGATGATGTCGCCGATCGTCTGATGACTTCATCACCATAAACTTGTATGCTAATTTCTTCGGAGCATGTTCTTCTGCCACCTTACCAAGTTTCAAGACTGCAGCTAAAATCTATCCTAATATTTTAGGGGAAATAGTCCATGAAAACATGAGAGTCCCCCAAAATTGTTCTCCTGTGTTATTGCTCGACGTTTTCGTCATGCACAAGCCAAAGAAATGCTCTGAAGTATAGGAAGAGAATTTTTTGCAAATGATTGATACAAAAGGGGTAGTCTGTAAAAATCATCCCACTAACATAGTGTATGGTTCCTTACCTCATGTATCAGAAATAGTGAGGCGGAGACGACTTTCACTCGAACAAGCAGGAGAACTTCTACTCTGGTTTCGAGATACAAAAAGGAGAGTTACTTACGTCACACTGAAGTTAATCATTGAAGAGGAAACCGGTTTGACAGGATCCGAACTGACAAGTGCAATGACTGATCGAGAGCACTGGGTTTCGCAAGTTTTTCGTGTTTCATCTGCGTCATCTGGCATTGAATGAAGCAAGAAGAAGAAGTAACAAATCGACGCTAACACCTAATTTATTTTAAATCTCGTTAATTTTAAACAAATTCTTTTCGTCTACAAAGGACAGGCGTTTGTGTTTCGTTGACTGCGGTTTCCAGAGCAGCAACGTAAAATGAAGAA
>JAAAKM020004734.1:0-10000 GCA_010016025.2 Alatinidae sp. Z8VKAUB7J3 | reverse complement strand
CTTTAGTAGCAAAATCTTCAATTAAATTCACTCAGATTCCCAGATTTGTTTGGCTACATTCCCAAAATATTTCCTGACATTTTGTGTCATAAAATTTAAACTCGTTCGTACGTTGACATGATTTCCCTTGACGAAGACCCTATCAACATTTTCATAACTTTGCTGACCACTGGTCAGCAAATTGCAGTTTTTTTAATATTAGAAATCAAATTCTGGAACTTTTTAGATTTTTACGTCGCCGGGAACCTGTTTGCAGTGAGAGGGAATTAAAAACAGATGTTGACTACATTCGAGGTTTAAGATAAGTTTCCTGATCAGATAGAATCTGCTTTTAACCATTGAGTGTCGATTTGACTCATGTATAAAGTTAACGACATTACCTGGGGACCTCCTTCTGCATGCAAATGCGTCGATAGCAAGAGATCGACCATTGACTTTGGTTGCTGAACCCAAATCCATCATGTTACATAAGCCATACGCCACCTGAAATTGAGAAACAAATTGAAATATTAAAATCAAAACATTTTGGGACGCCACTTTGACAGTATACGTTACTATACCGGGAGCTAGAACGGCCTTGGTTACGCGGTGGCAACGACACACTAAGCACAGCATTGTCTACAAGATGCTGGAAATATTTCTACAGAGGTTTCGAGGTATCACCTGCAAAAAGATTCCCTCCACCAATTACACTTGTAGGTAAATTTGTTCTACCAAAAATCTCAACACATCTGTGTGACATTTCCAATAGTGTACGCAGATTTGCAGTAGCCTTTAGAACACACAGTATTGATCATGTTGTTGCCACCACGTAACCAAGGTCGTTATGGCGTAACGAGCGTTTCCGGTTTCGTTGCATATGCAAGAATACATATCGGAAACCCTGCATTTATTACGCTGCTATTCATTAAGACAAACTTCGAAATTGTTTGGTGTAAGGCAGACATGCTGATAGCTGCCACCAACAATGTGCCAAGTTACAGGAAACATTTGAGCAAAAAATAGGAACAACAACGTCAATAAACTGAAAATGAACATTATTTCAAGAGCAATTTATGCTGTGGTGAGAAGTTACCGTCTTCGTAGTGTTTACACAATTTAAAGTGTTGCACAACATTTTACTTTTCATAAAATTAAATTCTGTTTATATATTCATAAACACTGATTATGCAAATTTATTCTGAAATAAATTATCACCTTAAATTAACAGGGTACGAGCAGGCTTGAAAATGTTTCGGGGTGTAAAACTGTTGGCAAAGATTGATGCCTGGCTCATTGTAGGTTTCCGCAAACGTTTCTTTCGTATCTTTAAAAGTTAATTTGATGCATTTCGAAGTGTAAGCAAACCATGATGTAAGTAATGTTATATGATATATTTACATGGTTCACTCAACCGTGGGGTACGGTTAAAGCCTTGCCCTCGTGACCGAGTGGTTCTAGGTAAGAACCACAGTTAGGGCGTTACCATGTACGGCTTGTGATCAGTTATAGTTGTAAGGTACAATACATAATTTCATCATCATTTTCCTATTATCGTCTTTTTATCTCAAGTTACGAGGTAAGACGGGTGATTATGGACCTCATCCGTTTCTGTGCATAGCCACGTCTCTTCTGATGTTCAATCTTTTCATGTCCTTCTCCATGCTCCTACTCCAGGTCCTCTTTGGTCTACCTCGTGGTCTGCGACCTGGTACTTCTAACGTCTTATTCTTGCCAGGGATTCATCTTCGTCTCTTCTTGTCCAAACCATCTCAGTCTTTTACCCAACAACACTGCATCCAGATCCCTGACCACACACCTACCCTTTACAATAATCACAGGGTTGTACCACTTTACCCCACACATGCCCCTTCACTCTCGCTACCTCCTCAGCCCAACCCAGTGTCAGTAACAAAAACAACAAAAGTGCTGCAAAATCATAGCAAAGTGTTTATAGGTAATTTTATGGAAGCAATCCTAGTCTATTCCACCCCATAGATCGGTCAGGACATTGTCTGGGGGTAATAGTAGTGCTAGCAGTTGTCGCTTTTCCACTGAACGTCCGTGCGTCTTATCATCATTAGGGTGTATACCTCTCATTAATGAGGAACCCCTCCCTGGACTTTAACAATCTTTGCCTATCCTGAGCCATCTGTTGCCAGGTATGACCCATGCAGTACTCCAGCTCGTCCCGCCATCTTGTTTTTTCACCTCCGTGCGTCTACGCATATGAATTTCAAATGCTATGTCACGGTTCCCAGCCTCACCTTGGAAGACAATTCCCTGTTAATTCCCTGATTTCCCTGAAGAAATTTTGAAAAATTTCCTGACAATTCTACATCCGAGTATTACCATACATGCCTTGTGCAAATCTAGCATTCCATTATAACAAGTGTCATATATAGTATGAAGGCCAGTTACCCGAAGGCCATACATCTCATACCATTCGCAGTATCATTTAAATGACGTTTGAAATTATTTTGAAGGCAAAGGCACTTTTCTGGAGAATTGAAATACTATTAACTAAATATAACACGGACATCTTAAACCACATTTTCCCTGATTTCCGTGAATTTTTCCGAAATTCCCTGACAATTCCCTGATTTTACTCCCGAAATGAGTCCAGTTTAAAATTCCCTGAAAATTCCCTGATTTCCAGGTTGGCTGTGAACCCTGTATGTTATGGAAGAAATTCGAAACTAGACAAAGCTCCTATCAGGAAACTACTTGTTCGGGAAATCTGGGGCTAACGGAGTATGGAAAATAGTAAAGATGCAATAAGCAATATATTCAATCTCAGGTGCATGGGGTATTTGAACAATTACATTAATAGGGAGAACAGCGGGCACATCGTGAGCAAAGCATACCAAGAGAAAGACCGAGGGCAAGATGAAGAGATGACCCAATTTCAGACGCGCCTTTCGTCGCAGCGGATAGCTCAGGGCAGACATAGACAATGAGATTGCAAAGGCGGGGGAATGGAGTACTCAATAACCAGTAGCAACCCTTCTCGACTGCCCTCGCCATTGCAGTAATAGAGCCTCTCTTACTCAGACCTGTGTTATCTTTCCAACAATGATACATCTATATGGATACACTAGCGTCTACAGCTATCTATTCTTGGTTAATTCACTTAGCATTACTTCATAGCATATCCTTTGCCTACTAACTACCTGTGTTTATCAAACCAACAGACGAGGATTGTCGATTTACCTTTCGTAGCACGCAAACAAGTACTGATTGGTTCACTGTGCCAGAACGTGGGGAAGTGCTTGGAATTTCCCCTCAATATGACCTGGTACAGGGGATTACAGCACCTGTAATATGAACACATAGACGCAGCTCCTAAGAAATAAATGACAGACAAATGGGGCAAGTTCGAATCTCGGACGATAATAATCGATGAAAAAAATTAAAGTTTTGGTGGACACTCTCTCTTAGATATAAATATTGAAGTGAAATACTTTTGCTCAGATAAAATTTTGAATGGAAATATTTTGGGGTCAAATATAATTTCGACCAAAATATTTTTAGTAAAATTTGAAGTTCGCGAGGAAAGATCAGGGAAAGTAAATGTGTGCAATTTGTCCCGTCCAAAATTTTAAGAGCAACCCGAATTCGCCCCAAAATCTTTTCCGTAGGATAGCCTTACAGGTCCGTATGTTTATTAAAGCAATAGAGTACTTTTCTAGAATTTTTTCCCGCAAATTAATGTCGTAAATAGCTTTCTCGTCGTTCTGGATCACAATTTATAGCAGATGTTTAAGAACTGTAAACGTTGATCTTTTCCCTATAATACCATAACATGCATGTGGCCATAAGGGGACTGGTAGCGACTGGCTATAAAAGGTTCAATTTTTCATACGTTGCATTCACTATGCAGAATCAAAGAGCTCCAGCATGGCCAGTATTTTCCATGGGTACCTTCATGTGACGTGTTCTGACCAGCTTCTGTCGGCGGTGCCGCCTCAATAGAGTACTAAAGTGTGACGTCTTAAAGCGTGATTTAATGAATATCACAAATTTGATAATTTTTTTGACTCGTTGCTTTCTTCTTGTTGAGAAAGACAACCTATCCAAATCTGAGAAACATACCTTGAGTAATCGATGAGATATGCCCTTTCAAACTTTAAATCATGCCTATCAAAGTCTTGTCAAATGAACCCAGTTCATAATTTTTATGGACTGAGCAAAATTAACAGTGTTTCCTTAAGGCCTATTCCAAATTCAAACATCCGTTTCTCGCAGCTGATATGAGATTTGAACGCGATATATTATGTATGCTGGCATTCTGTGGCAGGGTTAACACTGTGATATAGTTATAATTGCGATTCCTCGACAAACGTTTTTCATGACGTCATCACTTTAGTACTCTATTTGTCGCAACTTTCTTGTGTCAAGGTTTGCACTGTCACGTCCTTGTTGTTCAACACTGTAATAACTCTTTCTCTGAATATACTTTCTTTCCTCGCACAGCAAGGCTATTGAGCTCACTGGTCCCCTTCTACATATGACTTGAGCACTTTCAAGTCACTGTAAACTCCTATATTTTAGATTTATGCCTACCTCTGGTTAGCCATCTCTCTTTTCTTCATAGATCGATACACTGAGAGGCTTAATGCCTTGTATGACTCACCAATGCCATGTTTGTACATCGCAAAACGTGATCGTTGAAAGACGTCTTGTAAAAATAGAGTACTACAGTGATGACGTCAAAAACTTTTTTTGAGAAATCGCAATTATAATAATATAACAGTGTTAACCCTGCCACCAAATGCCCATATACCACATATTGTGCTTAAATCTCATATCAGCTGCGAGAAACGGCTGTTTAAATTTAAAAAAGGCCTTAAGGAAACACTGTTAATTTTGCTCAGTTCATAAAATTATGAACTGGATTCATTTAATAAGGTTTTGATCGGCATGATTTAAAGTTTGAAGGGGAGTATCTCATCGATTGCTCAAGATATCGTTCTCAAATTTGGACAGGTTGTCTATGTCAACAACGCACTTTAGTACTCTTCATTTGTCGCCATGGTAACCAAGAACATCAACGGCTTGCCGGAATGGTTGACAAGATGGCATCATCGTGTTGTAATTCTGTTTGCATTTTGGGTTTTCTTTAGACATTCCTAAAAGTACTCCGCCTATACATCGTATAAACTATTTGAACGAATCGATAACAACCTAATAAAGCTTTGTAGTATAACGTGCAATGATACTTCATTAAGCCAAACGGGAGCAATTATTTCGCAAGTCATTCTTACCGATACCACAGACAATGTCGCCACATCTCACAACAGCAGCTGGAACTCGTAACTTCCGCTAATGACAAGCTTATGGGTTTGATTTGCGCCTTGTTCGTACATTAATTCGAAGGACGGTTGTAACCTCAATAGGATTATCCTCCCGAAATCAACATACGGTCAGGCGTGGGTGTCTGTTATATTGGTTTGGAAAGGATTTGCTTCGTTCGGTCATTGCATTAAGTCCGCCAAACGTCTGTTTTCAGTACTTGGCCCTAAAGTCTTAAACTTCCGTTAGCATAGACTAAGCAATTCTAAAATCGGTGATATGCCAGGTGTTTGGAATGCAGACACAAAAGCGAGTGATGGAAACAGCCACTGCATATCTATCACAACATTTTATATGGCTTTTCAAGCCCTAGGCATTTTATGTCTCTTGCGGACAAGTAAAACTGTCATGTGCGATGATAGTGATGCGTTCATCTCAAATATAGGTATGTGCATAAACTTTTTGCGTGGTAGCATAATTTGGAGGGGAGAAGAAACTAAAAATTACTGAATGCCTATCAAGAAAAAGGCAAAATTTTTTAATCAATTTGCTGCCTTTAGTAAGATAGTAAAAATGTACGTGAAACAGCACCAATTTAATCATGGTCATCGTAATTACCCTTAGGTTCCTTTCCTCCATGTCAGGTTATGACTGGTGTTTAAGATGAATCTTTGATGCGCAATCGCTAGTGAGTCTTCGTGCGTCAAACCAATACATGCTCCCTCAAACTCTTCTTTCATCTATATCTTCTGCCCCCCCCCCTCCTTTTTTTCCTTTGTTGTCTACTGCGTCAAATGGACTTTTCAAAAATGGCGTAGTTCTTTGCTATTGATTTTTTCCATTTGTCACTTCTTTGAGCCATGATATGTGACGCATGTGCCTATATATACACTTTTACAATGTGGCAGATTAGGTCCATGCACTGTCATACATTTAGGGCTAGGCAACTACCACACGATTTAGGAAACCGATAAGACCAGAGCACAAGACTGGGTGGGCGGACCTTAAAAAACGGGGCGTCTTATCTTAACTTACTACAAGGTTATATTCTTGCTGCTTTTTAAAACTCGGGTATGCTTGTTTCAAAATACGTGAGCCTTGGGAACTTCCTTTTTCGTGGGTGTGAGCCAATTCTATAACGTGGCCTTACTGCAGAACTGATTTGGGGACTTATTTATGGGTTAAATCATTCTGCGGTTATACTACAATAATCTATGCACCCTAGCTCCCCCATCCCTGACCTCTCCTTGAGGGATAAATCGATAAACAGAAGCAAATATGAAGGATCCACGCTGGCATATTTCTCAAATTGCCACCCTCCCACTAATTGAAGATGTTAACTAACAGATAAATATGAGGCGACCATTTGGGTCGGCAATTACTAACACCGTAATGCCAGATTCTTATTACAATATTTGGCCCCAGACCTCACGTTCTGAAATAGCACTGACATTACTGATACTACGACTTTAGGTTGGTTCTCGCAATCCATCTCGAAGTTTGATGAAGCACCAACCAGACAAGTAGAACATTGCGAAAGTCATCGTGCAGTCGGAACAATCATGTGCTACTCATCAACTTCTCAGAAACCAAATCCGCAAATAACAAGCCACAAACAAACAGGACTAAAAAGGATTATCGATTGAGATAAAATGTCTGTTCTGTTCTGTAAACCTAAGTCCTGGTAAGGAACGTAGGCATTTCTTCCATACGCGACCTCCCTAGCTGATATCATTCCTCCTCTCCATTCTCCAATGTTGTTAACACACTCTGCTATCCTTCTTCCTCTTCTAACTCTTGCACACACTTCTCTTTCAATTGTTGCCAGTACTAGACTGTTTACCTTTTCTTCCCGTGAACGTATTTCCTTATTCTTTTCTTCGCTTGCTCCACCATGCTATGTCTGGTGAAACTTTAACTTTTCTTATTATCCATCCATTTATTCAGCTATCTATCAAACGAATTCGCATTCCTCTACACGAAAGCCACAGTTCAAATACTTCAGTCATTCTTTCTTCCGTTATTATTCGAGTCCAGCTCTTTGATCCGTACAAGGTTGCACTCCAAAATAGTGTTATCGCCAACTTCACTTTCAGCTTCAAGCCTCGATCTTGTAATTTCCACACGTTTATGCAGTCACATTTCCTTTTCATGAAATGTCAAATATAGCAAAACCTTTCATACCATCGGCTTTTCAAAAACGATGAGGAGAGGATCAGTATCAATAGTTTTAATTTTTCCATTGGCAATTTCAAAAAACAAAAAAATCCTCTCTTTTTAATTTCCACGACTTTTGCATTTGCATTTTGTTCATACGTCAGTACAATCTTTGGTTGAGACCTCTAGAAAAAGGTAGTTATGAAAACAAGGTCTATGCAACCTTGCATTTTGCCGTAACCTGCTTTTTAGATATTTTTTTTTGTTTTTAAGTCTAAAGTATCTTTTTACCTCAACTTTCATTTATTGTATTTTATTGTAGTTTATTGTAGTTTATTGTAGTTCATTGAACTGTTTTGTTTAATATCTATTATTATATGTAGTTCAGTTACTTTTCCCCTATGGTTTTCCTCCTGGCTGTTTTAACGTTTTTTATATCTTTTTTTAGCTTTTGGCCTTTTAGAGTCTGTTTAGTTGTTATATATACATACATACATACATACATACATACATACATACATACATATACATACACACATACATACATACATACATACATACATACATACATACATACATACATACATACATACATACATACATACATACGTACAGCTTTCGAAGTGAATATTTCTCCTGACAGCAAAGTAGCGGCAGCTAACTTCTCCTCATCTACGTACCCACATACCCTCAGCTTCAGGCCATTACAACACTTGAAATTTGGTCCATCTACGTCCCACAATATTAACTAACAATCTCCTCCCTAAAATAGCTTAGTCCGCAGCTACAGAGTAAGATCTCTCTAGCAATGAATGGGGGTAAAGAATTCTTTCATGTCAACACAAAACTACTGTTTGGAAATGCTTACCATGCATCCTGGGATATGGAGTAAATTCTGACAATAAACCGTCAAGCAATCAAGAGCTTGCTTTGCGTAATTAGCCAGTCCATTGTACCTAAAAAAGGTTTTACATGTAATTATCAAACATAAAACATTAAATATAATATAGTATAATATAACATAATATAATATAATATAATATAATATAATATAATGTAATATAACATAATATAATATAATATAACATAACATAACATAACATAACATAACATAACATAACATAACATAACATAACATAACATAACATAACATAACATAACAAAGCATAACATATGATATGATCATGCACTTGTTAACTTTCAAAATTAAAACCCCATATCCAGTTCACGGGAAGGCGTTGTATCCATCATATCCAGCCCTGGGTAAACGTGATATGTCATTAAAGGCTACTTTAATCAAATGAATTAATCATTCGATTAATCAATTAATCAATCAATTAATCAATCAATTAACCAATCAATTAACCAATCAATTAATCAATCAATCAATCAATCAACCAATCGATCAACCAATCAATTAACCAAACCAATCGATTAACTAACCAATGAATTGATCAGGCAATCGATCAACTAATCAATCAATCAATCAATCAACCGATCAGGCAATCGATCAACTGATCAATCAGCCAATCAATCAACAGATCTGGCAATCGATCAACTGATCAATAAATCAATCAACCGATCACGTAATCGATCAACTGCTCAACCAATCGATCCGGCAATCGATCAACTAATCCAGTAATAGCTTGGAATACTTTTAAATAAATAATTGCTACTTAAGTACGCGAAATAGTGAAATCTTTATAGGACTCGAACCCTTGGATGCCAAGCAAATTACTTTGAACAACTAAGTAACGGAGTCCCTTAGCATTACATGTAAGCTATTCCCCACTACAGCACAACACGAATTTTCGGGTCTCTATCGCTCGACGTGTACTCCGAATTTACTACGCAAGTGCGAATCTCTAAAGAGTCATGTCTCTGGTAGGGGAAGCGTTTCATGGTATTGTGTGGCGGAAGAATAAAGTGTGAGCTTGATTACCGAGCGACTGCAATCAAACGTGAAAACGTGAAATGCACATCGTGACTACTATAGATACAGCGTATCTATTAACGCATAAACTGGCCCCATAAAGATCAGAATGTGATGTGCAAATAAATCTAACGAGAATCCTTAAGTCTCTTCACTGTCACTAGTTTAGCTTTCTGAGGAATCTCTGCAGCCCGCAACCATGTATACATTCCTATGGCGTCGAAATGGGGACGTTCTGATACGGTGTAGCGAGATAACATAGTATAAAAATAAGTGCCCAGCACAAGGCGAGCAGATGAAACATATGGTCTTTATACTAGGAGTTCCTTTTCTGCCTGGCTTGTCCATTGCAAACGAAATAACATAGTGCTACTCACTATGGAATCCTTTTGCTACCCTACGACTCCACATTGTTGATAAAGGCAAATATACTTACATTACAAAATACAGTCCGTTTAAAAGGCACTTTAGAGCTTCTGACTTTAATCGTATGCGAGGTAAGGTCTCCAACTTGGCAAGCTCCTCAAAACTAATCAAATTGTCACCAGATGTAGAACAAACTCCAGAAGAAGAGTATCCACTTAGCGCTATTCTGAAATGAAAAAAACCAATAAATACTTATCATTAATTGTAAAC
>JAAAKM020004732.1:0-11499 GCA_010016025.2 Alatinidae sp. Z8VKAUB7J3 | reverse complement strand
ATATATGCATATATATATATAATTGTCAAAGAGTGGAGAACTATCACAATAGTTTGCAATTTTAGAGAGCTAAGGGGATTCGAACCCACGAGCTCGTCAATTTTAAACCAATTGGAAGCTCCCTAAAATTGCAGCTATTTTGGTAATGCTCCACTCTGACAATTATATGCAATCACGATGTGTTTGCTGAGAACATATATGTTTTTTCTAATTTTCAACTAACTTTAACTAGTTTATAAATATACGTATATAGCGAAGCCTGAAGAGCTTATCTTAATGTATCTATTCAGTCCGACAAAGATCACATCGAAACGTTTTGGCAAAGTATATTTCTTGACTATTATATTCTGGAGCAATTCACTACATTTACACGCATACCGTGGGGCACGAGTAGCTTTCTCGTTACGCACAGGAGAACGGCTCCTTTCTTCATGACCGTTCTTCCTCGAACTTGCTCGGATTTCAAACGGGGAGTAGGGTACAAAAAGCAGACTTAACCTCTATGTCTGGGTATATACCTCAGGAGTAATCCCGAATTTACTTAGCAACAATTATTTATACTCACTTCATCAGATTTTCTATACTTTGTTCTTTCATCTTTATGTCTGTCAAAGTCATAACCAAGATAAAAGAGGTTGTGAGGATGATTCCAGGTATTAAATATCAAAATCTCATTAAAAAATAAATTAGTACGTATTTGTAATACACAAATACATCAATACCGCAAAGTTGACATGGAAAATCACGAGAAATATTTTGCTTATTTTCCTTGCGTTCAAGAGTCCAATAGTCTTCCGGAAGTGGGACATCATGGCGACTGTAAGCGTAAAGTTATCTTTACAGTCTCTCGAAAGTGGCTTCAACCGAAGTCATTGCTTCTCGTCAAAACCCATAGTTCGTAATTTTTATTACTGGTAGACTGTTTACGGCAAAGCCTGTTCTACTTTTATACCTTTACAAAGATTTCCATTATGAAAATCTGTTCTGCAACCTTTATCTCAACCTTTTTCGTGAATTGCTTTTCAAAAGTTTTATTAAGCGGGACGAAATGTAATAGCAAAGGGTACTTTCCTATTTGTCACCCCCAACATGAAGCTTATCATCTGCCAAGATCTAAGCTTTGTTGTACTTGTCTGCTTCTTTGTGTAATCTTTAATCTTCGTTCTGCTCTGTAAATGGATATTTTTGCACTATCAAACCTGCTTCAAGATGATCAAGCTAGTGTTGCCTACCCTCAACAATGTGGAATAATTCACAACCAATGCCAGTGTGCGAATGGGCATGCTATGGCTGTACAATTTAGATCGGAGAGGGAAAGTCTTGATGTATAGGAAAGTACCATAGCATAGAATGTATGTCAGAGTTTTTTTCCGAAGATATACGTCAGTTGTTTCTAACATTTCCTAAAAAGTCAATAACAGTAACCATTCCTGTGCCTTCAGTTAAATCCCCTCAGGTTGCCTAAAAAATGCCATTACAGGTGAGTGATCTATATCAGAGATTGCCACATTGGATGGAGCCTTTAAGCTATCAGGGGGATTCTTGATTCCAGGAAAGAGAAAGTAGCTAACTTTGACATTTCCATTAGTTTAAAATGGGTGCTGTTACAGAACGATGTTTTGAGTTCAATAGGTAGACGTACAGTCAGGAATAAGAGTTTCTCCAAAGGCTATTTGCGGGGTTGTGGGGTCGCCTTTCTGATCAACCGACAAAAGTCACAATCAATTAAACTTAAACCTTTCCAACTCACTTCACAGCCGTAACACTATTAATGATGCGGCATAACTTAGACGACTCGGTTTGTGCTTTTCCCTGCAAGCATAAAAGTCTGAAACGCGACTCTACTGGCGAATCTACTACATGTTTACCGGTTTCGCACTACATTTGATGACCGAGGAAACATATTTTGACGAGTTTCCAAAGCAGCTGGAAGCGCAAGTGCTCGATGTCTCAAAACTAGAAGAAAATTCCAATGTTCTTTCCCCTGGTTAGAGAGGGTAGTAACTCTTGGGTGCCTCATAGAAGGAGGGGTTGGAATAAACGGGGGGGGGTGGAAAAATCAAAAAAACTTAATAAACGGAGGGGTTGGAATAGACGGGGGGTTGGAAAATGACCAAAAATGTAATAGACGGGGAACAAAAAGTGTAAAATATGAAGTCAGTAATCAATGTTTAGAATCAACTGCAACTTCCTAAACGCAGGGTAATACAATACAATCCATAGTGAGTTATTCGAAGTCATGGTAGTCTCCTACATGCCTCTCAAGATTGTAAAAATGATCCCCTCATCCTCTGCTCAATGACAGTATTATTGCTAACATCTGTAATGCGCGTCTTCACACTTCTTTGCGCCTCGTAAAAGGCCACCTGTTTTCATATTTTAAGAAAGATATTTTCTACCTTCCTGCCAAAGTACCTCCTCAAAAAACAGTCATGGGAGGGAAATTAATAAATAAATAATAGGCGGGGGGCTGGAATAAGAATGTCCTGGGTGGAAAATTTTTGAAAAATTAATTAACGGGGGGAGGTCTATTAGGCACCCAGGAGTACTATATTTATCACCAATCCATTCTCATACAGAGCACAGTATTTAAGTTGATTAACGTTTCCTCTAGCCCTTGTGAAGAAGGAAGGTAGGGGGTCGAGGGGCTAAAACATATTGCTAAAATTTGAACGTTTGGGTCGCGAATAAAAATACTTGGAAATATAGGGATAAAGCAATGTTACAAGTAACAAGTTCTTTCAAACGTACACGAACATGTATCTTGGTTGTTTGGATTTGATCTTTGGAGTTCTGACTAATAAATTTTGCCATGAACCTGCACTCTGGCTAAGTGTAGAGAGTCTTATGTAAATGTAAGAGTATGTGTTTCTCAACAACAGCCATCTGCTTTCTAAGTTCATTTTTCAGTAATTTAGAAAAAGCATTAAGTTTTACTCATTTTCATTCGTAGGGTTAATACACGTTCTTTTTTTCATAAGCAACTCAGTTGCTTGGGTGTGAGGCCTCGTCCAAAATCTAAGCAACAAGCTAAGCAACTCGAGGCCTGAAATTCACGAGGGACAATTTTTAAAACGCCTGAAAAACAAATCAAGAAACATTTTTCGTTAAGAATTGATTACAAACTGTTGATATATAACAAATATCACACTGTTGATAATGTGTCAAGCAAATAGATCAAGGATCCAACCATCATTTGGTATTTCATCATTTACAACACAACGAAATTCGACGATAACCTGAAGTGATACCTAAGCAACTACTGAAGCAACTCCAGGCCTGATTTTGGAAAATTGCTAAGCAAACTTGAGGCCTGTACCTGATAATGGAGTTGCTTATGAAAAAAACGTGTACTCTTGGGTGCCTAATAGACGGGGGGGCTGGAAAAATCCCAAAAACTCAATAAACGGAGGGGTTGGAATAGACGGGGCGGTTGGAAAATGACCAAAAAGGAAGTCAAGAATTAATGCTTAGAATCAACTGCAACTCCCTAAATGTAAGGTAATACAACACAAACGATAGTCCGTTATTCGAAGGCATGGCGGTCTCCTACATGGCTTCCAAGATTTTAAAAATGTTCCCCTCCTCCTCCTGCTCAATGGAAGTGTTATTGCTAACATCTGTAATGTTCGTCTTCACACTTCTTCGAGCCTCGTAAAACGCCACCGCCATCTGTTAATGCGTGATTTTCATATTTTAATAAAGACATTTTATACTTGCCCGCCAAAGTACCTCCTCAAAAAAATTGTCATGGGTGGTAGATTACGTAAAAATTAATAGGCGGGGGGGTTGGAATAAGAATGTCCTGGGTGGAAAATTTTTGAAAATTAATTAGCGGGGAGGGGACGTCTATTAGGCACCTAAGAGTAGGAGACTGGAGATTAAGCTCTTTTGCAAAACTCACCAACAAGTTGCCAACGTAAAACAACATTGCTTACGCTTGCAGCTATGCTCAGGGCTTTATCTAGTGCTCGTAAGTTGAGACTAGCTGTCTACATCTGAAAACTGAGGGCACTGGTCTTCTAGTAAGGTTCGGAACAAAGTAAAAGGTTTAGGTATATCAGATTTTTATGACTCGTCTGCTAGACAATTTTGCATAAGTCAGGAAGGTGACTGGGGGGCAAGGACGGGCGCCGCCCCCCTGAGAGAATTCACTAGCGTATTTCGCCCCCTCCCTGACATTCTTGTCGGCATATATATTTTTCACTGTAGTATATCATAATGCATCGGAAATATTAATGTTGGACCTACCTCTGACATTTTTGTATCGATGTAACCAAATATTATATAAAATTGAATGGACTCTATTGTTAGGATTATTTCCGGAGAATGATGAAACTTATGACCGCCCCACTTTCATATTTTGGAAATCCCAACCGCCCCCCGCCCCCCTCTCTTAGAGGGCCAGCTTCGTGACCGTTTTGCATTCCAAACAATGTAAGCAGTGTAGTTATTTCTCATATTTTATTACAAGAAAGTAAAGTAATACCCAAGAAATTGATACCATCTATTCCCAGGGGTTAATTTTTATGAAGTTTAAGATCAGGTATCGGTTGGCAAGTAATTCGTTTAATTCCCTTTTCAGGTTCCTGGTCACGGTGTTGAAAGTGTCTCCCGTGTACGACTTACCCAATAGGCACAATGTATGCAGTCCTCGCTTTTTGTTTTCAAGGATTTTGTCGAAGAAACTTTCCGGTTTCCAGTCCTCGTTCCACATAACAATTGACACAGTCTCTCCGAAGTTGTAGAGCTAAAACGCAAATACATGAGATTAAAACTCGATTAACAAACAATAAAGAGCTGTGCTGATCAACAAAGAAAGCACTTGGATACACTACAAAGAATTTGGGTGAACTTTTGCCACTTACTGTTGCCTGGTAACCTGATAACCATCTTAGAAATCTATTGATGAATACGGTAAATAGCGCAACAACGGAAGGGAAACGGCCAGACCTGTTACCAACTTTTGAGGAAACCTCGATCCGCAACAAAAAATTAGTCATGGACAAGACTTTGCACACACTATCCTTCTCAAAAACCTCTTGGATATATGTAAACTTCCAAATTCACAAAAACTCTTGTAATATGCACTTTGTCCCCACATAGCTATGTTAAAGTTCTTTCTTTCTTACTCTACTCATTTGATTTACCATAAAACGTTATTGGTCTATTGTGAGAGTGCTGCGTTGCAAGCCAAACGATAAGGATGATGATAATAATAAGAGCAACGTTTTCACTATATACCTTAATACGTCAAACACTACAGAGAGTTGATAAATAGAGAAATGCATTCTATACTCAGAGGTTCTCTCTGCATTCCGACAGACTCCAACCAATAGGGTCATTAAGATACCGGAGGGTATACAAGAACACGAACCAATTTTGCTACGTTTTTAATACTTGAGTAATTAAAACGAAGGGTGTAGTTTTGTACAATTTCAGGGATTAGACGGTTTTTAGGATAAGCAGCACTGGACATAAAAGCTTGAGAAAATACCAGAAGGAAGGGTGGAGTGAATACTCTTGGGTGCTTAATAGAAGGGGGTGTTGGAAAAATCCCCAAAATATAATAAACGCGGGTATAATTAACACATCTGAATTGAATCGTGTCAGAGCGGTATTCTATGAAAGACACATTCTTATTTGTATATATTCTGATCAATGCACACAAAATCCCAACTTAAACTCTATATTCAAAGATTCTAAAACTCCATAATATTCTGCTACTCAGATCTTTCTCTACTCAACTCTGACCCTCAGGTCCAATGCGATACAAATTTATTCTGACATGGGCGTGACTTACTCTACGTCACTCATGCCAAGACTACGTCCAGAACAGGGGGGTTGGAAAATGACCAAAACGTGTAAAAAATGAAGTCAAGCATCAATGTTTAGAATCAACTGCAACTTCCTAATCGTAAGGTAATACAACACAAACAATAGTCCGTTATTCGAAGTCATGGCAGTCTCTTGCATGCCTTCCAAGATTTTAAAAATGTTAACCCCATTCTCCTGCTCAATGACAGCATTATTGCTAACATCTGTAATGTGCATCTTCACAATTCTTCGAGCCTCGTAAAAGTCCACCTTCATCTTTTTAATGTGTGATTTTCATATTTTAATAAAGACATTTTATACTTGCCCACCAAAGTTCCTCCTCAAAAAATTGTCATGGGTGGGAGATTATGTAAAAACTAAATTAATAGGGGGGGATAAGAATGTCCTGGGGAAAATTTTTTTTATATTAATTAGCGGGGGTGTTTATTAGGCACCTAAGAGTAGAGGCCAACATATGCCCAACAGATTTTTTTATAATGAAATATTGTGCGATCACAAGAAAGCGAATTCCAGCTGTAATGGTATTTGTTGACATCAACACTGATGGAGGAACTGTGTTACAAGATGTCGTGAAATTGGGACTTAGGTCAAACTAACCTGCAGTCCACAGCATCCTACAGCAGTCAAGATCGAAGCATTATGTATGACATAATACTCAATTCCCTTTTCTTTAGCACGCATTATGAGGTCAGTGTGTGTGGTGGCACTAAAATGACAAAAGATTCCAAGACTAACTAATATGGCACTAACCTAGGTGCACATTTTTACAAAAATAACTACAATACAATGGTAGATATACATTAAAGACCTTACATAGGAAATATCTGAATGTGGGTAAAAAGGCACTGGACAAAGACACTGGACAAAGACACTGAGAAAAATGCACTGGGGAAAGACACTTGAAAGTAACTACTTGGAAAAAAGGCACAGTTGACAGTGTGTTGGAGGGTAAATAATAACTTTGCAGGGGAGAGAGCAACACTTCAAATAAAAGATTTTGAAGTCTGTTAGCAGGGATTTCAAATTAGTAACGTGTATAGATGAAATAGAAATTATGCACTAAGGTGCAAGGAAGGAACCATCAGTTCAAAAAATAGCTACCACACTATATCATTGCAATAAGGCTGCTAAATGTGGTCACAAACATGCACAGCAGTAAAGGAATAAGAGACAAACAAAGGCCTAGAATATAAAAGATGACTTACCCCAATGGATCACCAACAACCAAGAATGCTACATTTTCTTTGTCTGCATTTTCAAGTATCTCATCTAAAGAGTACAAAAAAATTTTCAGAGAAGAAACTATATCAACCATTGTGTTCAAATTGATCCAAATTAACCATAGTCAGCATAATTTCTTGTTGTTTTCTCAATAACTGTTACCCCCATGTTAATGTCCGTTTCATCTTCAAATCCTACTGTTGCATCACAAGACTTTGAAGACACAGTTACCCAGTTGAGGGGAAATGTTGTACACAAGCTCCTGTTTAAGAGCTGCAATGCTCTGCCTCTGAACACCTAGGAATCTTTGCCCTTACTGGAAAAACGTTGTAACTTAATTCCCATCTAGTTTAATGAAACACTAGAAGTCAACTGGAGATCAAGGTCCAGTTGTTGACTTTCAAATATTGTCTTTGTCAACATCTGCGACAACAGCTTATTCCGAAGATGTTACTACTTTCAAACAATCTTAGTCCTATCCTCAGCAACAAAGTGGCATATCTCTTTGCATTTCGATGTTGTTTTTTTGTTAATTATCACAATGTTGCTATTATTCCTTTCTTTATATGTACATTTGAGGGGCATGCCATGAGTGAAACACTTACACATGAAACTGAAGATGCAACAACACACATCTTGTTCTCTTGTAAAAGAAGAATCATAATTTAAAAATTCACACTATGACACCAAACCCCATTTTTAATTATTATTCATTTTTTGAAACCATTTTCTCTACCATTTTAGTACTGAAAGAGAGCCAATTGATGCATGACCTTAAATTGTATGGTTACAAAGTTTTGTTTACTGGCTCCAGGGCCAACAAAATAAGTTACTCACTTCACAGCATTCACAAATCCACTCGAAGAGAACCACAAACTGAGTTGTTAAAATATTGATGTCCTTCTTCACCTGCTTTTCTATAACTTGTCAAAATATTTACTTTTTCACTTGTCTCCTGTTCTCTAGATATTATTTTAAGCTTTGATGGCGAACTACAAAATGGTTTATCCCATAAATCCATAACTTGATTATCCACTTTGCTAAGAAAGCTAGGGTAAGGATTCAATTGAGAATTGCATGCATTTTCATGCCCTTCAATTGTGATTACAAACGAGGTTTGACTGAAACACAATGGAATCATTCAATGTCACAAGGCTCTGCAATGAGTTACAAATTCATTGCAGAGCATTGCATGCATCATTTATTATCCTGTTTGTTTTGGTTTCCTGTTTGAAACCTTTAATTAAAACAGATCTCACAAGAAATAGGGAAGATGGATATGGAGTAAGGGAACATACTCCCACTGCCCGCAAGTATTCCATTTTGCTGATAATTCTATTTATCCAGAATAAATAGAACAACTATTTTGGTGTATTTGATATAAGATCCTCCCCTCTCTTGCAATCTGACATTGAGAAACAACAAGGTTTCAACATGGATAGCACCATTATTATTGATATGTGTATGTTTAAGTATTTTAAGACATGCAGCGCATGTCTTGCATCCACTGAAAGCACATCTCTGGTGCATTTACCTTTGTGTAATGCCACCTTTAGATAATTAATTTTCTCTACTTCTTCAAAGATGATTTTTCATTTGTGATCTACCAAATTTCTTACCACCATAATGTTATGGTATTTATATAATGACAATTGTTAAACAACCAATCTTAGAACAATGAAATTGGCATGGGATGCGTACTAAAAGGCCAAGACATACTTCCTTCCTTGGTTGGCTGCTTCCTGTTCATCTATATAATGTTTAATCAGAGGATGTAATGAAAGTGACAAAGAACTGTATTATCTTTTATAATTTGATCTCTAATATTTACATCTACATAATTTTCCAACTTTGTACCTGGTACTCAGGACCTTTTTTCCTGGTGACTGTTATATTACCAAATTTCAATAAAAAAGTTATATATACATTATCAAGCATGCAGCTATAGCTAATTTTTTGAAATTTAAATACGTTTTTAGGGGTAAATTGACCCTCACGAACAACAGGATTAACAAACTTAATAATATATACCAAAAATTAAAGCCTTCTTGCCCCAAACAATTTCACTTACCAGATCCTTGTTCAACAAGGTCTCTATCTGCAACTATGATCCTCCTTCCATAAAACGTTTCCTGTAAATAAACAGAAAAACCACCAAACAGGCTAACTGATAAATAAAGGGCAGCTGGGGCGTCCACGTGCGACACCCCTCAATTTGTGCTACCAGGCAGAGAAACAAGCCATGAAACAGGCTCAACCCCTCAGTAGGACCACCTCTCGCGGATTAGGCCTATGGAAAGCATCTGTCATCAATGAGAACAGATACTGTATCCATTTCTTGCCAAAAGGCCGAGATGCGGTCACGTCACATGCACCCCTATCGAGTAGGCCTATCAGGCTATTTACTTATGTAATACATCTGCTGATCCGGTTGGGGTGCTTGCAGACCCTCAGTCAGAGGCCTTCCACAAATACTTCACCTGATCTTGAGGGCAACCCTTAATTAAAAGTAACAGCGTCGCATGGGTAGGGCAGTAAATTAAGGACATGCTTTGCGTCGGGAGCATGGAGTACTGGAGAACTCGCTTATGCAGAGGGCAATCTCCAGCTTGGTCGTCCTAGAATAAACGTTAAACAACTATGCACGACACTACATCATTAAGTTGTAATACCCTTATAACGCCTTCAATCTCGGCATGGATTCCTTATAATTAAATAAAATAAACTTGGGGTACTTATGGATGAACCCTACACATTCATCAAGATGGCTTGATTCAACTAGTCGTTTGTTCCCCCTTACAGAAGCACAGTTAATTACGCACAGACCTCTTACCAAATCCTCGACTTTCGACGTAAAAATTGACGTGTATGCTTCAAGGTACACTCTGTCTGCCTTTTGTACGATTTCAAAGCCTTTCACAGATATGTCTTTGAGGTCTCCGAGTCCAAGTCCAACCAAAAACAACATTTCTGTGCCGAATTTTGGTGATCAACACACACATCAGCACGTGTGTTTTTCTAAGAAATGGCATGTCTCTCTTTGAAAAGTACAAAAAACGAGGCCAAGAAAAAATAGTAGCCATATGCACATTTTTGCAAGAACGTTTAATTTCAGGTAGCCCATCGATCTTGGAACGAGTCTAGAGGAACACTCTACTAACAATACTGCTGGAAGAAACACAATCGTAGTAAGACTCATAAGCGCCATGGTACGCAAGCTTAAGTTTCACGAGAAGAAGCTCTTAAAAAAGGTAGACTTTCTCACCTGGAAAAGTGATAATAACCACAGAGAGATTGCTGTAATGCGTCGATACCACATTCAAAAGAGAGAGGACTATGGGAAGTATAATAAATTATGTGGCTTAATTAAAGCAGTCACTAGTAAGATAAAACAACTTGACCCAAAAGATCCATTTAGAATGGAAGCAACTTCGCAGCTACTAGAAAAGCTTCACGGAATGGGAATATTAAAGAATAATAAGGATCTGCAACTGGCAGAACAAGTTTCCGTTTCTGCTTTCTGTCGTCGACGCTTACCCGTGGTTATGACTCGCTTAAAAATGACGGAACAAGTGAAGACTGCTGTTAAATATGTTGAGCAGGGGCACGTTCGTATTGGACCAGATATGATAACAGATCCTGCGTATCTGTTGACAAGAAGTATGGAAGACTTTGTTACATGGAGAGATGACTCTAAAATCAAGAAACATATAATGGAGTACAACGATGAACGGGATGACTTCGATTTATTGTAAGAAAACCACGAAATTTTAATTCGCTGGTAATAATAGGGAATGGCCTCGTAATAACTTGAATAGGACTTACAACGAGCAGAGCTGATTGGGGTTGATGTGGTTTCTTGAATATTAAAAAGATTACTATTGTATTATTTCTATTAACGAAGTATCTGGTATGCGATGTGTTTGCAAGCCACCGTGTCCTCTTTTGAACCATCGTGGCTTTATTTAACCAGTGTTAAAGAAAATTGAATAATACACTCATTGTTATTGGTGCCACATATAGAGGACCATAAATAACAGGAAACAAACCCACCTTGTAATAAGTATTCATATTCATTTTTCCTTTTTAAACTGTACAATTTATTGATATTAAAAGTAGAGTAAGATGACCAGTATTGGATCCTAACATCAATAACTTTGATATCTTATATATATACTGTACACAACTTCAATGACCATATAAAATTTAACTTTAAAAGTAACCTCCACTTAAAGTTGATTCAGATGGCCAGGGTTGTTGAAAAGATGGTGCTTTTGTGAGCTTTTGTCCAGATGGTTCCTTCCCTAATAAATACGGGTTAAAACAATAGAAATTTATGTACAAGAATTAAAAATATATTTATAAAAGGATTCCGGCCTGAAACTTCAACCTTGTGACTGTGTTCTAAAATTTCCACTAAAAAATGCCTTAAATATGGAA
>JAAAKM020004731.1:0-11501 GCA_010016025.2 Alatinidae sp. Z8VKAUB7J3 | reverse complement strand
CCTCAAAAACCAACCGCTAGAATTTGAGTTGGTACCGGTTTAAACTCCGAAGGTTGGATCAGCGACTTTAACTATTCGTCTTTGATGCTCTAGAGAGCAATCCTTGCGAACATCACATGAAGTTGCGCTACTGTTGTATTAGCGTATTACTCATCACCATCACTGTTGTTGTCTCCTTCTTCGCCGTCGTCGTCTTCTTCTTCTTCTTCGTCGTCTTCTTCGTCTTCGTCTGCTTCTTCCTCTTCCTCTTCTTCTTCTTCTTCCTCTTCCTCTTCCTCATCATTTTTATTTTCATCATCACCATGAATCTTATACGTGTTATTATCATCGTTTTCAACATTATCATAATCGTCATCATGATCATTATTATCTTTCTTATTCTCCTTGTCGTCTTTACTATGTTGATGGTTTTCTTGTTATTTTTGCAACTACTCCCCCCATTGCTACAATCGTCACCACCGGTCATGCTGGCCAGTAATTGTAACTTTTTTAAAGCTTTATTAACTTTCATTCGTTATCCATTACAGGTGGTGAAACTAAAGCAGGTAGAACATACTCTCAATGAAAAGAAAATCCTCCAGGCAATAGATTTCCCGTTTTTAGTGAAGCTGGAATGGCACTATAAGGTAAACGAGAGTATACTTAATCATCTTGTACAAGCCCATTCTAAGTTCTATCATTGTGGATGTGTGTTTTCAAAAACCTTACGTCGATATCAGTAACAAGATTCTAGAACCGTAAATGATTTTAAAATTTATAGACGTGAGGTTGCACATATATGAAAGAACACTTAGTCAATTTTGCCATGAGTGAGGTTCCCATGGTTATGTTTAAAATCAGTGGTTTCCATGGGTGAAATACCAGAAGGGACAATATTGCCTGGTTTATTTGTTTCAGAACCTTCGTGCAAACTATTTAATTGTGTTTATATAATGAAGCAGTTGCAATAGGCGCATTGAATATGGCTGGTCGTATTTACAAGCAAGTCAGCTTTAAATTTATATTCACAGATTAAAACGAGAATTAAAGGAAATTAGCTTCATTTTATTTCGCCGAGGATCACTTGCATGGTGTATTTATAGATCTTGGCTTGGTCTATTCTAAGTAAAGAACTCATAGTCACCTGCTGTTGTGGACAAACGCCACCATCTCCAGGCCATGTGTTCTGCTCAGTGCCATAACACGACCGCTACCCATTGTCCCTCTGTGAGTGTTATCGTGCAGGGCTTTTGTCAGCAAGGCGTTCTTATCTTCCAATCTTGACTACAGCCTAGCAGTAAGATTAAGGACTTGATACGATTTTGAATAAAGGAAGAGAAATTTTGGCTATATTTAGCTCAGTGATTGTGGCTTTGACGCCCCATGGGTTTCTTTGTCGATGAGCAGAGCTTTGATTGTCTTGCTCTGTGTAAGCCTTACAATTCTGCGTTCAGTAGTTACGTCATATCGGGCTCTGTTTATACGACGTTCGACGTCTTGAGGGTCACGTTTCTTTAACTATATTGGAAACAGCTTTGAATTGGGTTCGTTTATGTTTATGTCAATAAACTCCAACAGGCACAAAGACACGATAGATTTTCTTCGCTTCTGACTGTGTTTTCAGTATTCTTTACTATTTGAAGCAAACTATGGCAAACCGTTATGTAGTTAGCCGCATTTTGTCAATCAATCCCGGAGAAAAGAGCACAGCCAAGTAAACTTTTCTTAGTTATTTAACCACCCTGTCCCTTCATTTCCCTTTAAAAATGGTTGAGAGTTCGTGTCGTAGAGGTTGCTATCCTAATGAGTAATTCGACATTTAGTTAGTAATAATAGATACAGCGAAGGAATACTTACAGCTGACCAATTTGATGTAGATTGAGCTGGACGTGCTTTTTGCAGCAATGGAACCGTCACCCTTACTATACAGATTGCAAGGAGATAGTACCGCACCTCATATCGTTGAGTTAATGCGATTGTGAGGCAATTTACGGACACCCCTTCGAACTTTTTACAAATTTATTCATGATGGATAGTATAGTGTTACCGTCCCTTCTACGTCCAGATGCAATATCATGGACGGACTATAGGAGACAGACATGTGCATGCGCAGTTCATCTCAAAGTGACTGTGGTGTGCTGTTGGTGGTGCAAACTCAAGGAAACGATTAAATTACTGGAGGCAGTTCTCATAACCGAAATTGATTTATTTAAGTTTTACAGTGGCCTAAATTAAACTTCGATAACAGAGTACCAGTAATGACATGGAAATGACTTTTTGTATGAAAAATGTTTATTTTTGTTTATTTAGGACAACTCCAACTTGTACATGGTCCTGGAATTTGTACCAGGTGGTGAGATGTTCTCTCACCTTAGGCGCATCGGACGATTCAGGTGTGTGACGTATTGAAGTACTGATGTTACCCACTAGTGTGTGATAAATCTCACCTCGGCTTTTCTTAATTCTGCATAGGAACCAGAGTGGACGTTTGTGGAGGAGTTAGTAGGTTAATTTAGCGAAGTGAAATGGAGATCCGCTGTTGGCCGCCATCAGTTAATCCTAAAACCAATGCTGCCACAAGTCGTGTTTCAGTCAAAAAAATGTTGTGGACGCAAGCTAGCAGTGACGTAGTGTGCGTGTTAATGATTTGGAAAGCAGTTTATTATAAGGCTAAATACCCGATACTGACTTTTTAGGTGTGAGCAGTATTGCGTTTACTTCAGAATTTTTTACAGATGAGATTATTCTTACTAGCGATTTCGGATTCAGTTGTGGCTACTCCAGATTTGTATGCCACGACCAGGGAACATAAGATATATGTCGTGTATTTCTCTTTTGCCTCTCCATAGAATTGATTCCACGTCAGCTTCTTAGTGGCCCAAAAGACTACGGACATGCTCTGTTCATTACCGTTAGACTTAACCACGTTTTAGGAGTTTCACGTATTGTTATTATCGTCCTAATCACCTTCTATCATTGATTACGGTTGCTCCAAGCAGTCAGAAATTATAGTTCATATGGAGTTCTCTTCCGTTTTAGGGAAGAATATCCACAAACATGTCCCACTCAGTTTTTCTTTGTTATCTGTTGTAGATATTTAATTTTGTCCTTGTCATTGGTCAGAAGTTTTGTTCTTTTTGCTTTTTTATCTGTTAGGGGAATGGTTTATTGGTTTTATTGCCTCTAGGTGCGACCAATCAACTTTGGCATGCGGTGATAACACATTGACTTCTTTTATCTTCCCTATATGTAGTGAGCCGCATTCAAGGTTTTATGCAGCCCAGATAGTTTTAGCCTTCGAATACTTACACTCGTTGGATATAATTTACAGGTAAGTAGAGTCGACATACTTAATTACTTCTCAAGTACTACCATAAGGCTGCATTTCTAACTCACACAGCGTCTTTTGTTTTGCAGGATCGTACGTGTTCTCCCATTTGAGTCCCAAACCACTGTGATGATTCTCCAAATGGTATTTGGTCGTCCGCTCATTGTTCTGCCGGACACTCGTGTCCTCTTAATGGCACCCTTAGTTATTAAGTTATTAGGTTTTTAAAGATTTTCGACAACACGACCAAGCCTTCGCATATCTCCGAAAAATCTTTGCTCTTCATGTGCGTTCATGGTTGGATATTTTATTCGGTCAAGTGGTATTTCATATTATTTTCAGGCATCTATTATGAACACATTCACAGTAGATACCCCTTGAGGATATGTAATAACACGTACGAATGGCGTAGTTGAACAGCACTGTAATGAAAGCATGGTGTAAAGGAACATCAATAGCCACTGTGGCACAAGCGCTGGTATCCCCACGCACTATAGACAGAGAGTGGTAGAGCGGATGGACTGTGCGAGTTGTACATCTTATGATTTATTTTGAAACGTTAGCATTATCATAATCGTGTAACAATTTACCACAAGCGACTCTCCTTCAGTCTACGGAATACGGGTTGCTGTGTCTAGCATAATTTGGTTGCAGGAGGAAAGAAGTATACGATTAGTCATTACAGCTTGCATTTTCAGACTTTGTTATATGGACAAATGGTACTTCATTTTGCTAACTGCAAAGTGGCTGTGAACGAGATTCAGAATATAACTGGTACACAGGGCACATAGAGTAGCGATAGAACCATGGTGGCTCTTAAATATGGTTGTAACAATAGTGCGCGTTGTCAGATTATGCTTAGAGAATAAAATGTAAGGCCAACTTATATTTTAGTAATGTTACATTGTGATATCAGGATGATATGTAAGGCCCCTCCACAGTATTCTATGTTGGATGTTCACTTTTGTATAGTATACCTTCTGCAAGGAAACGTCATACTTTTAACTTTACTTTTCCAGGGATTTGAAGCCGGAAAATCTTTTGCTAGACAGCCAAGGATACTTAAAGGTAAATATGCTCGATAACTTACGTAATTTTCGAAAGCACCGCTAGTCAATTCGAAACAAGCTTTCAAGATGTGCCCAGAGTAAGTTCTTTCCAAGTGACATCGTGATGACTGTGTCACGTCATTTTGTAGGTTTTTGATACTAGACGAGAAGAAATGCTAAATAGGTGTGCAAATAGGAGGGTTAAAGTTTTGCCATGTATTTACTTACGTAACAAGTATCGAAAGTAGTTTGCAACCAAATGATGCAGCGACTATTGTATGTACACCTCTTTATGAACCGGAAGAGTTCGAATTAGACTATACTGTCACTGACACTGTACTGATGTGTTTCAACTTGAAGTGAAGCTCTTGAAGGAATGTACGACAGTTGATATTCAAAACGTGTTTAAAATGCTGAAAATTATAGCATAACTTTTGTCATGTAGCAAATGTTTAATGCGGTTGTATTTCAACGAGGCCGGCTTCAATACTTCCTCTCGACGTAGTAGAGTCAAAAAGAGCCTTAAGTATGTCGTGTAGGTTTTACAAAGAACTGAATTTTAAGAAGGAAACCGTCTGATTTAATCGATAAGATGACGATTAAAAGTATTAGGTTTGTATTACCCCAATCCTATTAAAGACAAAACGATTTTAATTTATTGCCCTCGGTTTTGGTAGGAGGATGTTCTAAGGTCTGTCTTGACTTCGATGTTTTCTGTTTTACAACACTCGAGATAATTTCAAGTTAATGGTACCCAGAACCAAATTTTGAACAATTTCGTTTAGACTAATCAACCATATGGTATAACGTTAGTTTATGATGCACTTATTTAAATGTATAAGTCAAATAAAAATAGAGTAACTGCTCTTACACTTTTCTAATTTTTATTGAAAATATCAATTTGCCAATTTGGCCGCCTTCAATACTCTACTTTGCATGCGGAAAGAATTGTTATCTGTTCCTCCCCAAGTAGTTGGACTGTTATTAGGTTGGAAACGCAGACATCAACTAGTATTTGGGGATTAAAAACGGAAATCTTATTTGAGAATTCAGGGCTATCTTTCTATCCAATATTAAGATTTACTCAGAATCAGTAGGTATTGGGTGGATGAACAAAAGCACCCCCATCCCTCTAGTAGATGACATTAGCAAAGAGTAGGTTTATCGTTGTGTAAATCCATCGTCGTTTCAGCAATATGGCGTTTATGAGTTTGGTATATTGTTTACATTCCACCTTCTTTTTGAACAGATAACTGATTTCGGATTTGCTAAAAGAGTCAAGGGGCGAACATGGACACTGTGTGGAACACCTGAGTATCTTGCACCAGAAATTATTCTTAGTAAGGTTAGTAGGCTTAAAGGCCATCTTGAGCGATTTCTCTTGGTATTTTGCCCCACCTACAGATTATAACGAGAGAGCGTAAATATAATTTGGTGTGCTACATTTACTTCCTCTGTCTTTTCTTTTACGCGTATAGTTGTTTGTAGTACCGTACGTTTTATTCGTATACGTGTGTAAATTTGTGAATAGGTGTGGTCATCTGTTTCGTTTGTTAAGTTATTTATTCATGCACCCTCACGACCCGTCAACGCTTTTTAACGGTAAAGAGCGTGCGAAGTGGTAACGCAAACAGACAGGATATACTTTAAATGTTCTTTCCTTGGTTCGTCAGTACCACCACGTGGATTTTGTTAACAAAAGGAAAATGGAGCGAGTAAAGTGGAGCGGTTTATGATAAAGTTTATAGTTATATTATGAGTATATACGATTAGTATGTGGAAGATTAATGAAAAGATAATCATCCTGCGTTATCATACCAGGAGATAACGTATTCTCAACATGCTCGTCAAAGATAGTTCTAAGAAGGCAGAGTTTGTTACCTTTGCCAATTATTTAGTTTGTTCTTATCAAGCCCTTGCTGTGGTGTATTATAAAGAGCAGCACTCTTACAAGCCCTATGCTGTGGTTCAAGGTTAATTATGTAAATCGATATATTTGGTTGAACCGAGCCATCTCAGTTGCTGTATCGCACGTGTTTCAAGTTATGAGAAACTGACCAAGCCTTGTAACAAGGATCAGAAAGCTGGCGAAGTAGTGACGACCGGAGATAAGCTCGCTTGATATTTATTTTTTTATTATTTGTTTTCAGGAGCTACACTTCACAGGCCTGTAAAAAATTTTTATTTTGTGGTATTCTTTGAAACTGTTCCTTTCCTTTTGTAGGGGTACAACAAAGCCGTTGATTGGTGGGCATTAGGAGTTCTTATTTATGAAATGGCAGCCGGCTATCCCCCGTTCTTTGCAGATCAACCCATCCAGATTTACGAGAAAATTGTTTCTGGAAAGGTATGAGCCCCTTATGAACTAACGTTTGTAATGTGATGAATTTGAATGCCCAAAGAGAATTTGTATTTTATGTGGAGTGAAATTTACCGAATTCCGCGTCACCTCTAGAAATTGTTGGTAAACGAAATGCGGATGGCACTAATTACCAGCAGCGCAGTCAATAATGCAGAAATTTCGTCGACTAGAGAAACGAGATTGCAGTTTGTCATCTGGCAGCTGAGAAATCCAGAGTTGCATTGCATTAGCGGTAGGCAGATACCGCGCCGCATGACTACACTGTTACAGTAACTACACTTTTACAGTAACTACACTTTTACAGTAACTACACTTTTACAGTAACTACACTTTTACAGTAACTTCACTTTTACAGTAACTACACTTTTACAGTAACTACACTTTTACAGTAACTACACTTTTACAGTAACTACACTTTTACAGTAACTTCACTTTTACAGTAACTACACTTTTACAGTAACTACACTTTTACAGTGCCTTTAAACTCAAATAAGTGTGGTTTCATAAAATTCATTACTGACCCCGCTAGTCTTTCGTTAAGTGTTTTATTACATAGTAAGTTGTCGGGTTTCATTTATTAGTTTCTGAATAATTCGTGCATTCTGCTGACCAGTTACACGAAGAAATCACACGGTTCTCAGTGCATTTCTGTAATTAATTAGATTTTGATATGAACCGGGATAGCTGTTGTTTTTGTCGCTTTGAGTTTTTACGTGGACTCAAGAAGTATTCTTTCGTTTATTGTCGTCATAGATGAGATGCCCATCACACTTTAGTGCCGATTTGAAAGATTTACTGAAGAACCTCTTGCAAGTGGATTTAACTAAGCGCTTTGGCAATTTGAAGAATGCTGTTGCCGACATCAAGAACCACAAGTGGTTTAGTTCAACAGATTGGATAGCTATCTATCAAAGAAAGGTACTTGTGACCCCTTTGTCCTGTTTATCCCCATAACTCCGACAGGGATCTTGATTCAATCCAGTATTGATATCTTTTTTCCCCACTTCTACTCAGTTTTGATGTACAGTGACAACCACTAGTGTTGAAGTGAGTTTTTTTGTTCAAGTGCCACACACCTATTCTTTTCCGTGTTGCAGTACTCAATCTATGTTAAAGTTATAGTAATGTGTATTGCAGTTCCGAGTTGTTAGGGCAAACAACTTTTGCAAAGTGTTTTTGGTGGTTAGTGAAGTAACAAGTCAAAGTTCAACCGGTACTCGTGTACATAAAGAGTTAAATGTGTAAAATATATTTATGACGTTCCTTTTTGTTCTGCTGTATTATTTGATCGTGAAGACAGGAACTGGGCTTGATATCCCGACGGTGATAGTAGCTATGAAGGGCCGAACTAGTAAAGTTCCAAGGAATCGTGCAGTCTAGAGTTTAGCCACTAGGGGCAAAAATTTAGGTGAGCATGGATCATACACTTGTACACCTGGACATGAACTGATTGGATGATAGTATGATACCCACCCAGGACTTGAAAGTTCTTGTTAATCGAAAGGAAATATTAGAATGCATTTCATTTTGTTGACTAATGGTACTGAAAATGCAAATGCCAAGAATTCTTATAACAGTTGTTTTTGTATCATTTGTACCATTGGTAGGCATTCAAAAGAGTATTCAATACGGAAGACATAATTGAGAGTGGAAGAGTAAATAATGAAAGTAGATTGGTTTGTTTTCACTTATACTTGACTACTATCTCTTATTTTTAAGGTGGAGGCTCCGTTTATTCCCAAGTGCCGTGGTCCTGGTGATCCGAGCAACTTCGATGATTATGAAGAAGAGGCGCTTCGCATCTCAAATACGGAGAAATGTGCTAAGGAGTTTGCTGACTTTTAAATTACTTGTGGTTAGTGATTGGGAAGCGGGTAATGAGGGTTCGTATCCCCTCCATCCTGTACAGACATTCGAAGATTTTCACGCCGAAGGCCTTAGGGGTAATGCTGCTCTTATCGGAATATGCTCCAGTGGTTCGCGTACCCTTATCCTTAGCTCCGGACTGTTTGAGCTGAGCTCGTCCCGTGCGCCTTGTTCAAGTTTATAAAAGGGTTGAGCTATGGAGAACGGATTAGATACTTCATTGAGGGACCTGCTGCTTGCTTTACCCGCTTTACTTTCTCGGTTTTTCATTAGCTTAGACGTTCTTGTAATTAGAATTCTGGCAAATAAGATGGTAAGGCATTTCCGTGTAAGTACAGAAAACGTGGATGCGTGTATTTCTTATTTATGATTTTCCACGGGATTATGTTGACAGATAGCCAGTATTCCCTGAAACGGGTAACAGTGTAAATTATAAAGGACGATGACCGATTATAACGAGCAGCTTATGTCCTGAGCGGCCTACCGTCGCCCGAAATCGCACAACGTTCCTGGTAAGTTGAAAACGAGAGACTGCTTTAAAATGTTTAGGGAATTGTCATGACAGCCTTGATCAGTTGTTACATGTTTCAGGGATTCAGTTTGATGTGGTTGCAGATGGTAATATCTTACGCTACGAAACCAGCTATACCCTGTAATTTATGGTACAGAATCTGTTTTAAATGTGCTTTGGTGTTTATGTGAAGGTTATTTGAATTTGTTTTCGGTCAGCACAGTTTGTACAAGATTGTTCAGCATTATTTAGGTGTATAAATACTTGGGACATAGAACATTACATATGTGAATAGTGAGTAGCCATTATCTACCTCCTTGCGATACGGTCAGCGTCGAAACTGGTCGCCTTCGTATGTTTCATCCTTCACAAGAGATTAGTTTATTCCCATATGTGTGCTGCCTAGCCTACTTGGACCTGTAAGCGCTTCCGTAGTAGTAGCATACTCATTAATCGTAGATATCACGCTTTAAAATTTGCCCATTAAAAAGACATATCAAATTCCTTCATATACTGTGTATTGTTTTTGTTTGCTAACTTGCAAATCAGTAGTGGAGATTGGAAAATCACGTATAAGATTTCCTAAGTTCGATGACGTTGACCAGCTACAGTAGTATATTACAATGCTTTGAGTTTAGGAGTTGCTTGAATTGGCCGCCTGCGGTATTGCCTTGAGAAAATTGATTGTTCCATCAGTATTTTATGCAGAAAGAAGTGTCAGTCGGATTCAGCATGTTTCTATCGAAGTGTGTATGTTCTTTTAAATGGAATTACTAGTAAAATGGTCCTTTCCCTTCAAAAGTATTAAGGGTTGATTTATTCAAGAAACGGTAGAGTATTCTGATATACGTGGTACATTCACTGTTTATTCGAACTCTTTTTTTTTCCATAGTAAACGTGCGTTACGGCAGCGAAACTGATTGGGTTGTTCTGTTTACAAGCGTCTTCAAGCGTCGGACGCATGTTATGAGTAATTTGGGTACTGTACCTACTCCAACCATATATTTATTTTCTGTTTAAAACTGTAAGACAGCATGTGCTGCTGCGAAATTCATCATTGAATTGGCTCTGTGCATGCATTGGAAAACTGACAGCAAAACAAGAAACATTGCACACAAAAGAGCACGTGTACGAGCTGACGACAACTGCAAGGTTCTTTTTCGAAAGGAAAATTTGATTTGATTAAAAATATAATGTGGGCATGTAGCCGAGAACCGAGTCTCTGGATCAATGCGCGTAGTAAAGCAGCCACCGTAAACTGGATTAATTTGCTTTACCAAACGTCTTTATGTGACAACGATTGATAATTCTTGTTGTACTATGTCTACTCGTAAAAGTGTAACAGAAAACGGACACAATTTGGTTCTACGAAGGGAAATGTGTGCATTTTCGGATATATGTTGCAAATTGTCGAAGTGAGGCGCTGTCGCGTTAGGCAGCTTAGCGTGTTCGATGGATGTCAGCGCCACCTGGTGGTCAAAATTGAGGGACTTTCCCCAGTGTTGGAGCTCCAGCTACCCTTTATTATTAGTTTTAAAGTTTGGTGCTTTTAATGTTTGACTGCAGTTTCAATATTTAACCCACTGCTCATCAGGTGCCTTTGATTGAGAGACTGTCCCTCGCTGACCTTGTTTGAGATTGTTCGTAGTATGGATACCGTATTAGCATCGCGCGCTTCCCTTCAATTATACACACAAATACCGTCGAAAAAACATCGTCCACTGGTATTTGTACATCGGGTATAAAGGTCATCTTCGGCTTAAAAACTTCATATGTTACACTGGCATCAAAGCATTCGTCATTGGAGTGAATGAAGCTGTTGATCGACATTTTGAGTCAAGTAATGGCCATGAAAACATTTCACGGAATGGAGCCAGAAAACGATCGGGACGGTGACTTGTGAATGTCACGTTTATCAACTTAATACAGGCAACTCTGTGAATTGCGTCAGCCGTCGGATTGGATTGAAATGCCCTTATTAACAAGCTGGCCTTAATGTAAAGATTTTGAATTATCATCTCAACTCTTATTATCAAATGCGTTTGTGTATTACAGGGACGTGCCGTCAGTGAATGCAACGCATACATGCATGCCTCAAAAATCGGTCATTTTTCGTCTTGTGAGCTCTGAAAACCACTTTTCTGCATACAGTAGGAGTTTACATGTTCTTTTTGTCCTTGTTGTTATACCTTTCCCTCAAAAGGGTGCTTGTTCTAAAAAGCAATGCTTATTCGGGTCAACAATGAATTTTGATGGGGCTCCAAAAGCACATCATCATTGAGATTTTTGATCACTTTCATAAAATTTGATCATAAAATCTTTGAAGGAGTTCATCTTGCATTATTGCACTGACAAATCGTTTCCCTTTTGCTGACATAACCACGTATCTGCTGATTGCAAAATGAA
>JAAAKM020004730.1:0-11501 GCA_010016025.2 Alatinidae sp. Z8VKAUB7J3 | reverse complement strand
ATAAGCAATTTGGGGAACTAGCCTTTTTTTCTGCGCCATGTGGCGTGACCATCAAACGTAGTCCATCCAATCACTACTTGTCGGGAACCCATTACAAATTGTAGAGATGATTTTAAGTTCTGGAAGGTCCTGGGAGTTGAAAGTGCCCTGGGATTTTGAAAGGTGTTCTGGGATTTGCGGAGTGTCTAGGGATTTGAGGAGTGTCTTAGAATTTGAGAAGTGTCTAGGGATTTGAGAGGTGTCTTGGGACTTGAGAGGTGTCTTGGGATTTGAGAAGTGTTTTAGGAGTTGAGAAGTGTCTAGGGATTTGAGAAGTGTCTTGTGATTTGAGAAGTGACTGTTAACAGTGACTGTTAGGTCCCGGACATTTCATCGTCTCCAGTGCCGTTTTCAAACATTAGTTCATAGATTATACACCAAGGAATCAGAAACAACATACATTAACAAATTTATTAACTTAAAATTACGTTTTAAACTGAAAATATGTCTAGACAATTACTAACCATAGAATTTTTTCTGTGCAAAGTATGTGAGGGTTCTGCTTACTCTATCACAGTCCCTCAAGCGCAAGGCACATCATTATGAAAATATGCTGTTGAGCATAAAAATGCGAACTTTCAAACTTACAAAAGCTTCGATGTTATCAAAGTAGAGCTTATAACCTAAACAGCTGAGGAAATATCCAATCATGCCTTTCTGAACAGCAGCCTCACCAAATATTTGTATACTGATCTGATCGTATTTCAGCGATGGTATCTAAATTCCCACGTTGTGTATAATATTATGCTTTATTATGAGTCGCTTCTTCCGTCAAGCTAAAGTAGCAGAATCAATTCATAAACGTTGCCTTAAAATTTCCTTTAAAATACCATATTCCCTGTAGTTTAAGCGTATGCACGTTTAGTCACCTTTTATGGGGGAGTGGAGTAAGAGTTTATGACAGCTGTGTGTTTAGTATCCCCTAGGTAAGATATTATTTTTTCCGATTCTTCTTTTGGTGGTTTTCCCTTAAATCGCCAATTCCTTCTTCTAAGTTCCGTCCAAATGACTTGGGTTGAATGACACTGCTCTCCGTCCAATTTTGCGCAAATGAAGATAATAATGCTTTATCGCGAGATTAAATTCCTTTGAAAATAAATTCCGCGAAATATTTCCCACCCGTAAGGTAATGTATGTCAAACAAGTAATACAAACTAAACTCAGGAATTCTTATAGAGTATAATTAAAAAGGATTCATTGTCCTATTAACTTTATAGTTGTTTATACCATGACGTCAAGATCATGCTCTTAGACCAAAACTATTTGACAGTTTGTAGCTTTTATGTCTGTCACAAAATGAGCATTTATTGAAACGTCTCTTCTATTGTATATAATTTATTCTAAGGTAGTTTGGTTGAGTAGGGAATTTGTTCTATAGGGTACGGTTTGAGGACTAACGCGTCCTCTAAGACAAAACGGATGATAATTTACGCTACCTTCACAATATACTGATCCCTTGATCTCTTATGTACAGCATACCCCCGGACCGTGCCTTCTGGGGTTATCGCTTGATTGTGTGACTAAGGAAAACCGAGAATAGTTCTTTGATATATTCGTAATCCGCTCCTTTACTTCGTTCGCATTTGGTCTCTCGTGTGGATCGTATTCTAGCATGTCTATGATCAACTCGCGTATACCACGCGAGGCTCCTGTAAGGGAGAACTGAATATCAATAACTGGACCATACTTCGCTAAGATATTTCCTATGCCACATCGTACGTTATTGTAAGGTACAAACGCACCGTAGTATCTCTTATTACCTGAGGTGATATAATTTCTTTCAGTTATGGCATAGAACAAGACTCCCAGGGAAAAGATATCAGCCTTCTCTGTGTAGCGATTATGGAATACCTCCGGGGCCATCCAGTGTGGTGTACCCACCAGAGTTTTTTGATAATGCTCGATGTATGTTGCAACCCAGTTGTCCGAGTCTTGGTCTGCACACTGTATGAAGAGCAGCCTTGCTAACCCAAAGTCAACCAGCTTAATACAATTATACTCATCCAGGAGAACGTTATCGGGCTTCAAATCTCGATGAATTACTGACTGGTCGTGCAGGTACGATAAAGCACTCCCTAACTGCGTCATCCATATTGAGTTCATTAATTCGTTTCTCTCACCTGTTAAAACTCCATTCAGAGTTCCTCCACCGCAGTACTCTAGCAGAAGACATACATGAAGAATGTCTTCCCATTCGTACGTATCGAAATCCGTTAACTTGACCACATTTTCATGATCTACTCTCATTAACAACGAAATCTCACTTTGAATAGCCTCCAAACAGTCCTTTGAGAGTGCCGGGATATCCTTGACGGCAAATGGCTTTCCATTTTTATCTCGCACACAAAAAACAGTTCCAAACGCACCGCTCCCTAGCAGTTTCTCGCGATGGAAATGCTTTCCGCCGATCTTGAAATAGCCTGGAGGCTGAAACATTTCATAAGCTTAAGTTTACAACTACTGAACGTCTCTCATAGAATGTAGGTAATAAATACCATCGTATTTCTCCGAACTAGATCATCTCGGTAGAATCTTTAACTAGCAGACAATCGAATGTTTGTTGCATATCTACTTCTATTTTCTTCTTATGCCTTTCAACCTACAACATAAATTTAACACTGTAATATGAAATTAAGGATTTAAAAAACTCCCTGCGAACCAAGACATAAAGCCTTCTTGGGAATTCTTAAGCAGACATAACGCGAAACAGTAATCGCAGCTGGAGGCAGCTATTGGTCTCGGCGTACTGTTATTAAATGAAAACAGCTAAAAGCCGGTGTAAGTCCGGATTCAGTGACGTAAGAAAACCGGATTGAACTCTTTCACTGAATAACAACAACGCCCTTTTGAGTGTCGTCAGCCGTAACATGCCTAGTGTGCAAAGTATATAATAGATAAAAAGTTAATCAGATCTTGTTTTTATACTCCAGTGAGCATAGGAAGTGATATCATAACTAAATTCTTCGTATATTCCATGGGAATATTTCCCCGAACAAGAATGGTTACTGTTTTTGACTATATTGTATGGAATAACAAAATAGTTAGGAACGTCCTGTGAAATATTCATAGATCGGGGGAGGTGGTAACTATTGGGAAGGATAGTCGATTCGCTTCAAGTCCGTAGATAGCAGGGTAGTTAAAATTTACGAGCTTCCGTAGAATCTGTTCTCCCTGTGAGAACACGTACTTTAGACATTTTACAGTGAAAACGTGTTTTGGGGTCCCTTGCAAGCCTCTCTGTTCTCTCTGTTGAGACTACTTAGAAACACAAACCAGTCTATAATCTTCAGAGTAATACGTCTAATTTTGATCAAAATATTGAGGCAAGCTCTTTCTATAAAGCCAATATTACACCTGGCTTGTCTACGAGTAGTTTCAACTGTCCGCAGCCTGCATATTTGAAGGGACCATAACCTATTGTGTATCGGAGCTCGTAAACGATAATTTCTACTATTCTAAACTTCGAATTCCCAAATATATAAAGAAACGTGCCATCCTTGCCAGTGGGGTTTTAAAACCTTGTATACAATCACGCTCTTCGTTGCATTTTATGCCATGCCCAAAGTTGCTAAGAGATCCGTCAAGTCATAGAACTTCAACCCTGGTCAAAGATCCCTGGTCAAGTAATACCTTTTGCTCACAAATAGGTCTGCTGGAAGAATATGGCTGCATTAGACTATTTTAGATAATCTGACACACCAAGCTTGGCACTTAGCTTTATTATGATGTTTTTAATTGTCTGACGCTTTTCTATACTACCTGCTACTGCAGTAGTTTCATACGTAAATGGTGCGTTCTTGATGCTTCCTCCTTTCTTTTCAGCTGAAGTTTGTTTGCGACTTTTTTCGAGCGTAATACAAACACATGTGGTGACAAAATACAGCTTCGTCTGACACCATTACATATTTTTAATTCCAGTTTTCCATACCATCTATTCTCGTTGCGACCTATTGTTTCCAGCATGGTTAATTATGAATGAGTTGCAAGTTCTTGCATTCAATGTATAGGCTAGTCAGCTTCTTTACCAGACCTTTACTGTGGCATACCCACAACAACTTGAAGGTGAATTCCTTGTGCCCTTCTGATTAACAAAACTATACTTTTTCGTTACTTATACTTCCTTTTATGTATTTCGGTAGAATCCTGAGAAGCAGCTTTGTAACGTGCCTAACTAGGGAGATAAGAATGGATTACAAGGACTTTAAAAAGAGCACGCTTTTTTTAAGGTTGCTTACGAGACAGTTGCTCAGAACATTTCAGAGTTTGATTTTAGTTGCTTCTAGACTAGCTGTGTATTTAGTAATCCCCTTACCAAAGTTATTTGCCTTCGAATTAATATTTGTTCTTATAAGAACCAGATTTGGACCAAGACTCAGTGTTCTCATTTAATTGTCATATTTTAGGATCATCTTTTTCGTTCCTGTCCTCATCTGTTAATTCACTTCGCCAACATTGAATGAAGCCTGTAAAAACTTTCATCACTTTTTATATTTATTTATACTTCTTTATATTATGTGTGAAATTTATATCACTCCGCTTTCAGAAAAATACTTAACTGTTACCTTGAGAGTAGAAGGACTGGTGCAGTTATGGTCATCATAATTATTTTAATCAAATCGTAATAGAATAAACAGGGCTGCCTTTAAAAAAGTTGAAGGAAAATCCAAACTTACCAGATTATTTTTCAAGTTTCCAAGTTGCTTGCCCTATTTATTTTAGGACTGTCTGAGGATATTTATATTTCTATATTTTACAAAATATAAGTAAACCAAGGTTAATGGATTTTGAAAAGTGCCCTGGGATTTGAAAAGTTTCCTGTTAGGCCCCGGTCCTGGACGTTCCTGTGATCTGAAAAATGTTTTAGAAGTTCCTGGGATTTAAAATATTTTCTGGAAGTTCCTGGGGTTTGAAAATGTATTGGGGTTTGGAAAAATGGCCAGGGATTTGAAAATTGCCCTGGGATTTAAAAAGTATCCAGGGATTTGAGAATTGTCCTGGGATTTAAAAAGTATCCAGGGATTTGAGAGTTGTCCTGGGATTTAAAAAGTGTCTTAGGATTTGAGAAGTGCCCTGGGATTTGAAAAGTTTCCTGTTTAGTCCCTGGACTTTGGGATTTGACGTGCCCTGGAAGTGCTTGGGATTTGGGAAGTGCCCTGGGATTTGAAACGTTTCTTGGCCTTTGAGAAGTGTCCTGGGATTAGAAAGGTGTCCTGTGGTTTGTAAAATGTGCTGAAAGGTCCTAGGATTTGATATGCCGTGAAACGGCTTGGGATTTGATTTGTCCAGGGATTTAGAAAGTGCCCTAGGAATTGTAGTGTCCTGTAATTTTAAAAGTGTCCAGGGATTAGAAAATGTGCTGTGATTTGAAGTGTTCTGGGTTTTGAAAAGCCTAAGTATTGTGTAGGTCTTGGTGGCCAAAACCCTAGAAAAGTGTTGGAATTTTTTCTCCGGATTTTCTTTTTTGGGCATTTTGAAATAACATCCCACCATGTTGCTTTGTTAGATATCCCACAAGTTATTTCTTTATTTGCTAACCCGTTTCTAGGTGTAAGTTACATGAAGATTCTGTAACTTGAAACGGAAGTTATTGCTCTTCAATCATCCTCGAAACAGGCTTTTCTGGAGTTTTCAGCAGCAACTCTCCATCTTTAATCATGTTGAAAATCAGTTTGCCTGGCGTTTGTTATTTAGTCTGAGCTGTATGCATAAACCCCTTTAAATAGGTCGAGAAAAGTCCTGTGATGCAAGTTTTAAATGCAAGGAATTTTCAGGACCTGTGGAAACATTTTAAAATCAATCTACTAGCTGTGCGCCCGGTGGAATAATCATCTCCCATTACCTACAAAAACGGATTGTGATAACCTTAAAAATACTGCTTATGTGTTCCTCGAAAACATACGGGCGGCATTGTAGTCTGCTCTGACACGAGTATTGATGTGTCCCATTCTCCCATTTTAACTGAAACTCCCCCGTCCTTTCATTGATACATGCCCACCTTAAAGTCACCAATTCATTATTACGGTATCACGTCAATTTCCTAACCAAATGTTTTTCTTTCAGGCTGCAATAATTTTTTTCCCGTCTGACTATTGTACCTTAATTGATATCTTGGAGGGACATTGTCAAATCCACTTTGTCTGAAGTACTCTCAGAAAATCAATTAAGGCTTCAAACAACTTAGTGGGTGTACTGGAATGACTGCCGCGCATCTTTCGCGCTCAGCTGCCAGCCACCTCATCAGCCCACGCACTTACTAAATGGTCCCTTAGTAGACCACAGCCGCAGTTTATCTAATTAACACGATAAAGTTCTAAATAGTGACACCTGGACTGCAAACTTCCTCATCTTTAGGCTTCTAGTGTACAAGATAAGGCCAACTGTTAAGTCTAGTCCCCAGGCCTTTCTCTCAAGTCTTCTTTCAACACAGCAGTGAACTTGCATCGATCACGATGTCCAACGCATGCTGCTGTAGATAGTAACAGTGGCTATAAAACGTCAAGAAGTTGCTCTTTTTTTGACATTTCATAAGTTTTCACTTTTACAACGACGAGTTATTAAAAACTTGGGTAACAAAATTTCATGAAAGGATTTTGTCTTAACGAAACACTTCAGATATTGACTGCTAAATCTCTGTGTAACTTGTGTTTCAACAATTCAGTTGAAACACAAGTTACAACAGTCATCAAGTGCAAAATGATAGGAATACTCGTATCTTGACTAATCACTCATCTCGTCCACCTTCAAATTTGGCCCCTAATTCAGATGCTATTATTTAGAAGTCAATGATGAACACAAAGGTGGAGCGACAAGAAGATTCCATTTTCGTATGATACAGATGGTTATATTGTGGTGTCATCCGACATAAAAAGTCTAAAAAGAACTAAAATTGAACGAAACAAAACAAAAATCAAGAAATACACAACGTCTATCACACGTACATAAACTACATGACAGAAATTTCTATTACAATTCTACAGTTGCGACGGGTTTTACACCCGTGCACATAACAATTATTAAGGTAGAGACGCAAACTGAACCCATTGGATGGGTAGACTGCGCATTGTTGATCTACATGCGTTAGATGCATCATTTCAAAAGCACCTAACTGTGTTGCCTCCGACACCACAGGGTTTAAATCCACATAAGTATTAATTGCAACAGCAGGTTTTCAGATCCACAATATGTTCTTTAAAACCAAGACTGCGTAAGACCTGAGAAGTGCACATGTGAAGAGCTGGTACAAACAAGAGGGAAATGCGACCCTAGACGGAGTAATGCGACCCTGCACAGAAAAATGAATCACTTCTCTATCGTACTTCTACATTACGCAAAGTGTAATAGGATCTTTTGATTGGCCACATCTTAATGTTGGGGCGGATGCCCATTTTAGAAGTAACGTCTAATCGAGAAGACGCACTTAAACTTCACGACGATAGTTAGTTTTCCGCCAAACACTGGTCGCAACAATTATAGTCGAATCTGACCATTTCCCTATTTACTAATACCTGGTGAAAGGCCTAAGGGCAGAGACTCCTAACCATTATATGGTTTTTAGGTTCTGTAAACCGCCTTCACGGACACTATTGACGTCCACTTGACACTTTGAGGCCAAGCGCACTTGGCGGCTACTGAGCGATTAATGAGTTCGTAGATGACGCGGTAGGCATTAAAAACAACCTTCAAGCACACCATGGAAACGTGTTCCTTCCTGACATACGTTACCGTTAGCGTATTTCATATTTTCACCAAAATCTCTTAATTAAAATACTTTCTAACGGTTTAAAGCATAATACCTCGTCGTGCAAAAAGAGGCAACAGAGAACGGAACAGTAACAAGACGACGACGACGACTGATTTAAGTACAAATACTACTAGAGGAAGCAATTTCAACAATCGAGTCGTCTACAAATTTCCTGTTTTTGACTTTCCATCCTAAAATTTACTAAAAAGTCAAAAATCGTGGCCGTGAAAAATATTCCAATCCGTGTTTGAACTGGGTAGAACAGAGTCTAGTTTATTCAATCATGGAAACTTGTGAATAAAAATTTCCCACCACTCATTCCCAAATAAAAGCCTTCCTGAAAAATACACTTTAAAAATGTGTACACGTGAATTAACGGGTTTCATCCGAAAAATCCCCCTGAAGAGGAGTCCGCTTAAGCTATCCCCTTTCATTCGAGCAAACAGACTAATTAAGGTCTACGGGATAGTTTCCTTTTTTGCACAATCTCGTACCGATAAGGAGGGCAGAGTAACCACGACGATCAAGGAAAGCTACTGCTGACAGCCTAAACGAAATAACAAAGAGAAACAACAACGAAATAATACAGCGAAGATAACTCTGAGATACAGAATGGATAGGATGTGGTGCAAAATGTCCCAAGATTAAGTTGGAGTTCAAATATATACATCTGTAAGATCAAATGACACCGAAATGTCAAAACACCTCATAGTAAAAAAACTCTGCAATACCGGCATATCTATCTAAGATAAACCTGTTAGTATGTGCTTATCAGTTGCATGAAACCAGATTGCCCCCCTCCCCTTCCTCCTTTTTTTTAACGTAGGTACTCAAGTAACCGCCGAAAACTGAGCACCATTAACTGTGGTTGGCCTTGCTGTGTGCTACGTACAACATTCACACACGCCGTGCTAGGGGCTGTGAGTTCAGAAGTCGCCTGTGCTACACAAACATAACTGCACCGAAGAAGAGTATGTCCTCATTACTTCCCCGGTTAACACTCTTTTCACAGGGTTTTTTCTATCATTATCATTATCGTTAATTAGGTCATCTCACGACTAATAGGCTTCCAGACGATGAACAGCACACAAACGCGATGCTACTTTGCAAGGAATGAGAAAACGCCCGGGGCTTCCTCGTTCTGCTCGATTATAAAACTGATATTCATAACATAAGGTACGACTTGAGTTCTCACTGAGGGATACAAGGGACCTTACTCGTCTGCGAATTGGTGATGTCTTGGCATTCACATTCCGATGTCGTTTGAGTCGGAATGGCGGGCCAGAAGGCGTCAGGGCGTACACAATGTTAATTACCTAATGTCCCCATTGGCGATCGGATGCTAAGTAGTAGCCCAAACTGGCTTTCACCTTTAAAATTGAACACAGCATCAACTGGCCACTCAATTCCTTATTCGGCTAGCCACGTTTCTCGATTACCTATTTTGGCTGGCCAATTCTCTCAATTACTTGTTCGGCTAAGACCGTTTCTCTGTTTCATGCGACTGATAAACATGAATGATATTCGTAGATCCTCGAAAAAGCACGGCACCTGTCATTTCTAGAATTATGGCATTCAGCTTAACGGGGGCCCATTTTCAGGCACTGTGCTTCACATTTCAATTTCAAACTGTAATTCTTACTTGCCTCTGATAGAAGTGCGCACACTTCATCACCAACAGTAGACCTCGCGCATAAGTCACCGGAGTTCAAAGTATAACTCCACTATACATAAACTGCTACCATCCGATGAAGGCAATGGCCAGTGCACTAAAACCTTTCACTACGCATGATCGAAAGTAGAGCGCTTTATAGTACAGGCTGAATTCCTAAAGCGTACCTTTTCGAGGAAGTATAGTAACCATTATTACACCAAAGTACTCCTACGCCGTTTAGCAGAATTTCATTTTAAAGTGATACATGTATGAATGCTTAGTAAAAGTTAGGCTTCAGCCAAAATTGCTGAAGCATTAGCGGGCAGTAAATACTGAATTCTATCAAATGACTCCACGTTACACCACCACAATATTCAAAATAATGCAAATAATTTCATGATGGAATTTCCATTCGAAAGTAAGACCAACATGAAAGGCTACTTCACACATAAGAATGGTAAAGGATGACGTCACGGATACTTATTCTTCACCAAAACACTCCTTTCTTTATCATTTTTACCTCAAAATGTAGTAGGGAACGTAGCAATAATAAGATAAAAGTGCGATTCCGAAGTAGACGCAGGTCACTTGAAGGTTTGCCTTGGGTTGTTGGGTGGAAACAGCTAATTACACCGTTTTTAAATGGCAGTCCCTCAACGGAAGTGCCCCTCACTTTTGGTGCCGACAGGCAATCACATGACATTTCATAAGGCTATTTAAGATGGTGCTACTACCTTGCGCCAAATGAAAGCTACGATGCTTCTAGAACACTTACTAATTTGGATGACACCCCAGTGCCATTAAACACTACGAATTTGAATTTGAGCGATGTCTTGAATCAACTGGCTTCCACTGTACAGCTTCAAAAAGCTATCTACGATCTTTGCAAAGAGCTAGTTTTCTCCAACGTGAGATAGCTTGGCAAGTACCAAACAATTAACACAAATTGTGACACCATACTTAATCATTCTAACGAAAGGATCCGTGGCCCAAATAATCGATGGGTATGGAGATGAGATGGTGAGTTTCGAAAATAAGTGCATGCAAATGTACAACTTATTTGTCACATTATCGGAAATCATTTTCGGTGTCACATCGTTGAGTTCCAAACGGTAACGTTCGCGTTCCACAACCCATTAAGTATTAGGAATTTTGTGGTCTGGTACAACTATCGATCATTGTTTATAGGAGCTTCCTTCGAACACACGAAAATCTGTATAAACATCGATATAAATGCTTTCCTGTATGATACTTTACTATTTAACATACGTTTAAAGGCTCGACATAATATTTTCCTCGTATTGACATGGATTCTCGTAGCACATTTGAAGTTTAGCCACATGTCTTAACAATATTGCCTACGCATTCAATAGGGCACCCTTAGTCTGTACAAGCAGAATCTTCAATGCAGTTCGGGCTACTTTCGTGTTAGTTGCTAAGATTTTAAGAATTAAAAATGCCATAATAGTATACACCACTCTACCAATCAAAGGTCTAGGAGATACAGAAGTGCTTACTTCCTTGCCTTAACAACAGGACGAGTAATCCTTAATAGTTAATTACTAGGGAACGGTAGTCAAGCACCTGGATCTAACCTGCATTTCCTGTATGTATAGACGATACTCTATAGACGGAAGCGTGACACGGGAAGCGTGACACGGGAAGCGTGCTAAAACCGGAACGTCCTTCACCTATTTACCATTATTTGCTACGTATATTTATTCCAACATTCGGGTCGTGAGATGAAACACGTCGTAGTACAACATAACGCATTGATATTTCTTTGCGGCAATTCTTTAGAGAGAATAATCCTTTACTAACGTGGTGAAAATAGTATACTACTTAGGACACAAGGTAAATCTGGCGTCATAATTCTACGGAGCAAACTCCTAATACCAGTGGTATCGTACCTCAATGAAATACCTCTTGTATCGCGTATAAATACCGTTACCGAAGATGTCACCATTCAAATCTCATACCAATAACATCCAAATGTAATGCTATTTTAACTACTGAAACGTAACGTACAGTACTTCCATTATATTACCATATTGCTCACTGCAAAGC
>JAAAKM020004728.1:0-11503 GCA_010016025.2 Alatinidae sp. Z8VKAUB7J3 | reverse complement strand
AAAAGAATCTGACCATTCCATCGACTTAAAATATTCCTTGTTAATTGGTTTTTAAGGAGTTATCTCCCAAACCGCAAGTACAGAAAAGGAGGCCTTGCAATTGCATATCAGTGGGAATGAGCTTTTAGCAATCAGTAGGCAGACTGTATAAATGCCCTCTTTATAAGGGGATTGCATCAAGTAGGGGATTACATCAAGTACACCACAGACCCGTAGGTAGCCAAGCCAAATGGCGGTTCGATGAGCTATCAAGGAAGAGGCAATACAAATTTTTTATGGAGCTTGAAAATTACGATGAAGTATTTATGATTACTATTATGAACCACGTATGATGATGTAAGAGAACATCAATATTGTACCTTTGGTTTACTATACCCGACGTCATTAAAGGCATTGACTTTATATTTAACCTGAAAAGTTCTTTAACAATATCTCAACAGAAGGCAAAATTATATCGTGTGGGCGTGGCCCACTAATATCCCCCCGGGCTACAGGCCTTGTACACTACTGAGTCTGACCATGTCTTCACACCTGGCTTCGCAAGTGCTACACGAGGGCATTTATATTTGAGTTAAGTACTTTTCATGATTGGGAAAGTCTCTTACTTATGTCTGGTCTTTCACTTCGGGAAGAATATCTATTCAATGGTCTTAGCAAAAAGGTACAACTTAAGGAAAAACGCAAGGGCAACCACTTTGAGACCTCATTGTTGTTATAGATTTCGCCAAGTTAAGACGTGTTCAGAGTTAAGTCCTTACATTATTATACTGTAAAATTGAGAGTTGAAGAATCAATAAAACTGATGTTCCAGTAGTTACAGCTGCCATGTGAGCTTTGCCCAGCGTACTTCATAACTAATAGAATAATTACAAATTTTAATATTAAAAACCTGATGTTGTTTGCGTGACCATGCTCGTCGTAGTGTTTTCAAATAAGGAAACGTTTTCTCGACTCATGACCCCTTTGCATTGCGATATGTCGCAAGACTCGGTTTGCAAATGTGATGGACCTTCTAATGGGAAGTGATGCAGAAGGCAATCAAGAACAACTATTTATTTCCCTGACAAGTAGTATATTATGATATAGTATAGTTTAGTATAGTATAATATAGTATAGTATAGTAGAGTAGAGTATAATATAGTATAATATAGTATCGTATAGTATAGTATAGTGTATACTGTACTGTACACTATAGTATGATATAGTATAGAATAGTGTAGTATGATATGATATAGTATAATATAATATAGTATAGTATGGTGTAGCATGATATAGTATGGTATAGTATAGTATATATAGTATAATATAGTATAGTATAGTATAGTATAGTAACGTGGCAAGTATGAACCTTTTTTCGATGTTACGGATAGACAGGCAGGAAAGGCGTATTATTTGTAATTGCAGTGTAAGCACTAGTGGAGAGATGTTAAACCTTTTCCATGTGGTCGAAGTTGGATATTTCCTCTTTCTTTCGTGTAGCACAAGCAAACCATCGAACAATTGTCTACCTTGCTGGCAGAAAAGGAGGAGTCTTCGCAAAAAATTCACGACTTGCAGGAACAGGTAATTAGTTTGATTTTATGAGGTTTAGACCTTGTATCAGACTTTGCTATGTGTGTGGTTATGTTTGGTTACTACCATTCTTTATCGGTATCGACGTTGTACTCTTCGGAGTTTAGAGGTCAGATACGCAACCACGTCACAAAAGGAGCGATAAGAACATTTAAAGAGATTTCTATCTTAATAAAATGGAAGTAGGAGTGCCAAGGGTTGGTGGAATAAATTATACATCCAAGTGACAAATGTAATAAAAGTATAAGGTGCGTTTTGAAGATGCATTGCCTTAAGATAATGAAGTGCCTCGATGGTTTAAGTACTTTCAGTATAACAGTATAATAGCTCCCCACGAATGGAGCATTTAACTAAATCTAGATGACTTTGTAGGCCTGTTGCTATTAGGCCTATTAGTTGTCGTGTAGGTCGACCAAAGGTCTTCCCTTCTCCTTGTCGGGTAGCAAAATTTTAGTCATCAACTGAGACTTTCTTTTTCATAATGTGATAGAAAACACAATTTACAAGCTTCAACTTCAGGAAAAGGATAGATGAATATCTTGTGTCATTTTCAGCCGTGTACTATACCCAGTTTAAATCTACGTGTTAGTGCTTACGCGGTTTTTACCCACCTATTACAAATTACTATCCCATATTTATCTCCTAAGATACCTGATGTTACGTCTGGAGTCTTTTCTTATTCGCAGTACATATTTCTATTAAGTTTGTAATGATATTTTAAGGAGTACACGTCACCAACTGATGAAGTCTCAGATTTTTTGCTTAAATGACACAGAAACATTGCACCCCACTCATTAATAGATGCTTACATTGTGCCCAAAGGGGGGAATTCCGCGTGGTCCCGCCACGTCTGTGAGAATCATTGTGTGCATAGCTAGACACTGCATGACTTAGTCATTCACAAAGGTCGTAGAATAAATAATTGTATCATGTAAAGAAGATTTGATTTCCTTATATTCCTTGTTGTGCCACACTTAGGTCAGCATGCTGAAAGAGGAGAAATCGACTTTATTACTTGAAAATGAACACCTTCGAACGCATAGAGGAAGTGTTGATGGGGTCGACAAAGAAGACGGGTAAGAGTCATTATCTTATAAAGTTGCGCGAAAGATGTACCCAATGATGCTCAGCGCTTACGAATTGTATCATTTTGACCCACTTGGATTTGATGTAACCTTAGAGTTTGCCATGATGGGAATGCTGTACATCTACTCTCCATGCTTTAGAGAAATATTCCGTTGTCTAAAGACCGCTTCCCTAAGGTGATGCGAGGAAATAAAACCATACGAATTGAAAGTTTATATATTTTTACTGAGCGCTTTCGTCTAACTACGTTCTATGTTTTTAGAGATGACAGCACATTCTTCTTTGCTGAAGGCTATACCTCTGTTACGTAAATGGCAATATGTGCCGCACGCGATGGTGTCACCTGGGTGATACTGTACCCAATCTATGCTGCAAAAGCTCAGATTGTTTACCTATCCATGGACCTAGTTTAACTACCTCGAATATTACAACATTTCCTATATCGGGTAGCCTTAACATATATCAAAGATATTAATTTTCGAGAAAGGAGGCTTTTGGTTGGGAGCTAATGTGGCGAGTGCGTTGACTTCGGGAGTTACCTCGCTCAGTTGGTAAAACTTACTCCGGCAATACGTGGGTCACGGGTTCGAGTCAAGATGGTACCATATTTTGTATGTGTCTGATGTATTTTCAAAAATCTTAATGTTTTTGCATTCTTTTTGATGCCGTTGCGGAACGTGGCGTATATGACGCACAAGAGAAGTTTTACTGTAGAGAATAAGCCAGAATGTGCGGATGTAACTACAAGGAGAAAGTGGCGCAAGACCAGCTGGTCTTGGCCCCGCGGCCTATTGGCAAGGAATGGATGTAGTATCAGTACTCATCGATGACAGATGCTTTCCGTAATCGGCGAGAGGTGGTCCTACTGGGCGGTTGACCCTGCCTCATGGCTTTCTTCTCAGCCCGGTATCCTTAATTGATGGGCGTTGCTCGTGGACACCCCAGCTTGCCTTTATTTATTAGTTAGCCTGTTTGGTGGTTTTTCTGTTTATTTGTGGTAGTTTCAATGTCGGACCCACTGCTCATCAGGGGTCTTTGATTGTTAGACTGCAAGACCAACTGGGGCCTGCAAGACCAGTTTTGCCACTCTGAAGCTTACGGGTCATCGACCGCGCAAAATTTGCTCTTCAATTAAGACTGCCGCAGCGATTTTGATGAGGACTGTTCTTCTGTACTGCCATATGCTTCCTTCGAGTACCATCACAAGTCTATATCAGTTCAAACAAACCAGAACTTGGCCGCCAAAGGCATTTTTATAAGTGGCGGGCTTTCATGTTAAGTTTCATTACTTCCGCAGTATTTGTAGCCAATGACACTCGTAGTTTTCCGCTTTCTTTGTAGGTATAAATTGCTTTCGACATTTAGTTTTGACGAAAGTTTATTGACGAGGTTTACTACTTTACTTTCCCTTCTCCTCCCCTTCATTTAAGCCTTCCAACCTTCACGCACTTAGCGTCTTTTTCACGCATTTTTGTCACGATCACGGATTATGCAATCCTGAAACTTTATAACTTATGTACATGCATTCATCAGAAAAAAGCAGGGAACCATCTTACGTCCATTTAAACTTAAGAAACTGACAGATAGTATATAAGCAGCGCAATCACAAAATTACTTTGTGGTCTTTGCTTTCACTGGAAAATCTTCGTTGGAAACCGGGTTGAGTTCTCCCATCATTCCAGTTTTTAGGGTCCAGTAAGGTCTTTCCATCATAACTTCAGGAGCCCCATGATACGGATATAACGATTGGAAAAGTTGGTTTTTGGCGACATAGGGACCTTAATTTTCAAAAGTTTCCCCTTCGCGCGGACCATGTTAGCAAACCACAAAGATTCTAATTTTATGAATATTTCACGCATTTTATTTTCAAGGAGTTGATATGTTTGTTCGTTGATTCTGTTGATTTCTTCACTTTCATCGCTTTCGAGTCCGTAGATGAAGTAAATGTGTGAGACAATATGATTTGCTTTTTTGTACGTAAAACCTTATCTGGTTATACAAGTGGCACCCGCTGTGGGGCGCAAGCACTTCCTGTAGCCCCTTTTTGTCGGCAGTAAAGCTACGTTATATGTGTCCAATTAATTCTACAACTACTGAACAAGTCGAGGCCTGTTAAGTATCTTTATGAGACATGAGTTCTTGGGATAATAGTCCGTTGATATATATTTTGGTCTTTTTTAGAAGCAACAAACGAGTGGAGCACTTACTCAACCAGATTGACAAATTAAAAGAGGAAAACTTCGCATTGGAAAGTGGTACGTTTACTTGCTACAGACACATCTTTACGTTATAAAAATGCTTTCATTTCAGTTACGATTTGTATTCAATTATAATTATTTATTGTGCTTTAGAGATCGTAATTTGAAAGCTGAGGCAATTTTTCTAATATGCACTTTGTTTTCAAAGGTCGGTATCAGTAGTAATAGGGTCAAAGCACGCATCTTTTTGTCAAGGATTGAAAACAGGAGGAAGTGTCAGTGAACAATTACGGAAAAGAAGGATAGGCAAATAGTATTATGACTACTTTCGAAAAAGAATGAAAAAAAAATGAAGATTTAAGACCCAATTCCCCACCCCTTAGAGGTTGTGATGTTTAATGAATTGTAAAAAGTTGCATTCATGCGTCATCTATCATTTCTTTTTCTACTCTATCAGGGAAAGATGACTATCGTATACGATTTGAACAGCAGGAGAAAGAAATTAGAAGTCTTAATGAAAAGGTATAGTTTTCTGATATAGTTACCATATCTTAATTGTATTTGAGTGAACCGTGAACGTTCACTGCAATGCGAGATTGACAGTGTAGAGGTAATGAAGAGTATCATACGTCCGGTTCTGCATACTGTCTATTTATATTGATTGGCGAAATATTTGGGACATCGCACTTTGTGCATGAGAGAATGTTTTCTCCTTGATGTTGTTACATAATAAGACATCGGTGTGGCCTCTAAGACGTCTTGAACTGCTAGAAGGCTTCGATGAAGTCAGCGACCAAAGGCAGGCACTGTTACGGGTGAAAAGAGCAAAAAGCCCTTCAGCAGATGTCAGTATGGCCGGAAAAGTATACAGCCTTGGAAGGCATCGATTTGAACGTACATAATGATCCCTCAGAATTCATCGATGTGTCCAACTTGCTGTTAGTTGACTATTTAATTAGTTCTATGGGAGATTGGGGCGTTTCAGAGTATCCGGATGTAGGCGCCATTGGGTCATATCCCCTCTGAATATTTATATTACATCTGACTAACAAACCAGGATTCTTAAACTGGAGTAGGAATCTCGGATTTTAAAGAGATTTTGAGGCTCATACCAAAGGTTTCATTTTTACAAGGATTATCATGTATTCGAGGCAGTGCGCAGTATCTTCTTTGGTTTGTTTAGGGTTGGTTCCCTTGTAAAAGAAAACCCTTCTCGGGCATAAACACTAGAACGTGGGGCTAGAATCACAGATCGCTGCGGCTCAGTTCTTAGGGTTTGTTTCTTACACAGGGCCCAATGTGATATTTTTCTCCTTTTATTGCAAGAACATAGATCTTCAACTTTAAATCCTTTCTTATAGCTGTCCACTTACCTTACTTTACTGTTCTGTTCCTCTTGTATTCAATGTGTTGATATAGACAGCTATAGTAAACTTTTCTTTCTTTTCCAGACAGAGCAGCTTTCTAGCCTTGCAGAAGAAGCGAGAGCTCTCAAAGACGAAATGGATATCCTTAGACATACGCAAGACAAAGTGGTACGATTTTCTATTTTAGTTGCAGTTTTTTGCCTTAGCTGAAGTTCTCTGCAATTGCTTTCAAAGGAAATGTAGTGTTCGTAGTTAAAGAGTTCTTTCGAGAATTCCTTGTCTCCCCAGTAGGCAGGATATGGATTGTACTTGGGTGTCAAAGCAATCACAAAAAAGCAATATTTCAGACCAGTTGATCATACGAATCAGTTTATTTTACTACATGGCTATAATGTTGCTGAGGCATTTGAGTCGTGAGTGATAATAGAAGTTAGCAAAAACATTTACAGTGTCAGACATTGCTCTTTGTTAACTGTTATTTGGAATTCGTTTAATCTTGAAGAAATAAGCTCTTATCACACAAAAAACTGTCTTTTTGGTAGAAAAGAGAACAGACCTCTCGATTTCATAGTAAGCATCCCCAAGCTCTTTTCTCAGTACTTGACTTTGTTCATGCCATGGAGCGTGTATATGATGTCTGAGTTTTCTGACATTCTGTCTACAGACTAGATACGAAGCCACAATAGAGGCATACAAGAAGAAGTTAGGTATGTACTACTATTTTTGTACTTATAAATTGTCTTTGTTTTGTAGTTAAAAGGTAATTCAAAAAATGTGCAAGAGATGGCAGTTACCCGCGGTATTATAACTCAGGCCCATTTGGCAATGCTTTACCAATTTAGGGTTCTGGATCCCGTCGTGGATTCTGAAGGTTCAGAAGACTGAGGTTTCATTGAAAATGTAGTACAGTTGTACACAAAGTGTTAATGCCAGAATTTTTACCAGGGACGCATGTTGTCTGGGCAAAGCGGCCTACGAACGTAGTTGTTAAACGCATTACCAGCATCTTCCGTTTCAGTTTTCGAAGACTCGACACACAGTCCTGCACCGACACCCAGTCCTCCGTCAACTCCCGGTCCTTCACCGACTTCCAGTTCTTCACTCCCAGGCCTCCACTATGTCCCATTCCATCACCGACTCTCATTCCTTCACGGACTTTCAGTCCTCCATGTGGCACGTATGTCAGTCTTCCATTCAGCAGGAACGTAAGCCCATAATAAGCTCATAGGAAAGGCTCTTAATGTGAACATAAAATTTTCTAGAGAGCTGCGCTCATTTTATCACAGCAACAAACCTATCTCTGGTGATTAGATTACAACAATCTCCCATTCGTCGGTCGCCTCAAAAGCTTCTAATTTTCCACCGGTGAACGTAGCGCCAAATTCTACGATATTCAAAAGTCGGGGGTCTGCACTATAGAAAGCTTATTCTCTGTCTCGTCTGTTGTATCTAACGAACAAAACTTGCGGGTGCATTGCAATTTCCCCCATTGAGCATTCATTCCGAAATCCATGTGGCAGACATTGCATGCAACATTAAGTACCAAACTCTTGTGATAGAAGATTGTTCTGAGAGGACAGGTCATCGCATGCAGTTAACCAACAGAGAAGGACAATGTAATTATTGGTATAATTTCTAATTCATAAAAAATTGGACCATTTTTGCGCTTACAAACTAGAGAGGGGAATTAGTTTATTAATGAAAGTTCTGTAATGTTCGCAATTTACATGAGATGTGCACAAGGCACAAGTGTTCACGCATAATTGTTGGTAACTTATTCACTCTAGTGTTGAGCGTTAATTAGTCCTTTTCAATGTTCGATTGTAACAGAGGAGCTCGGAGATATACGAAAACAAATGAAAACTCTAGAGGACAAGAATTCTTCGTACATGCAACAGACCATGAGTCTTGAGGAGGTAGGATTTTGTTTCCTTGGCAGCCTTTGTGTATGATACGGTTAATAGTGCAGATAGTGCAAATACAGAAATGGGCCCGAAAGTGTTTTAAAAATAAAAAATGCTTCTTTTTTCGCTTTTTTGATTATTTTTGCTCAATACTAGTGCCGCTACAAGATATGATGCTACTTCTTTCTTTATTGTATTTCTGAACTACATCACTGGGAACCTTGGTCCTAGGTCTTAAGTATGGGCAAGCATTTCAGAGGCGAACACCAGACAGAGGCGAACATTAGATAGAGGTGAACATCAGACAGAGAAACTGGGCTCTTCAGAATTCACTGGGACAGGGTGAAGCGTCGACTACTGCGCCACCGCTGCACTTAAACTCGAGTATGGTTCGTTTGTCGTCTTTCTATGTGGCTTTAACTTAATAGACACGGATAGGGACGTTTCACTGAAATGTGTGAAAGAGTATACCTAACTGTATTTTTGAAGGAGCCAATCAGAATTTAGACTGCATGAACTGCCCGAACTGCCATTCAGGCAATCCAAATTCTGATTGGCTCTCCCACCAAGGATCGAACCCGTGACCTACGCTTTGGCGGCGTGTGCTCAATCAATTGAGCTAGATGACCTTTCTCTGTGGACGTGCTCTATTTCTATAGTTACCACAAGAGCTCCCAGTCATCCACCGATGGACATCGACATCCAGCTTCCTTGCAATTGGAGACCAGCCTCTCTGCGCCTTGTGACTTGACCAAGGAAGGACTGCCATCCGGTGTGTCTATCTGTCGAAAGCCTATTGAAAGACAGAAAGTATCATGTCTTTTGCACATTGACTTTTCAAATCCTCTCTTCTCGATGATATCTACTAGCAGTGTAAATATCAACTCCTACAATTTTGTTGTAGAGCCTAAAGAAAGCAAATTCTTACAAAGCACAACTGGAAATGTATAAAAAACAGGTAAAGTTTATTAAGAATTTTAATTGCATCTTTTCACTCTTTAGAGGAGTTGGGAACTTTTTCAAGGGTATATAATAATATGTTGGATGAAATAAGAGGGGAAATTTATAAACGGGGGTTGATTAAGGGGCAGTAAAAGTAACGTGAGTAGGGAGCGTGGTTATTTGTCGTTGACTGCGTGTTAATGAAAACATTCCTCTTCAAAAGCCTACATGTTTTTTAAAACACGTCAAAGTGAAGCTATAGTAGTTGCAACAGAGATGAAGATACAGTCTTGCATCAGGGTATCATCGACAAGTCAACTCCACATTTAGTTCAAAATTCGAACCATATAAAGCCCAGTTTATATAAGAAAATGCAACATCGTTATGTAATCGCTTTCGAGATATAAGGTAGAAATTTAGAGAAAGTATTGATTATTTAAAATAAAAACGTACTATTAAAAGTCGGAGGTTAAGGCCCTGGTTAAGCTTTCCAAAGACAAAGACGCCTGGGGCGAGAAATCCTCAGTGAAATAGTTAAGTACTTTAGGTAGCCTACCAGCTGGCCTACCAGCCTCATACACAAAGAGCCGAAGGTTCCCAAGTGAATGAGGTAGAGATGGCCCACCTATTATTCTGATGTGTAAACATGGCAAATGGAAATCTTTTTGAGGTGTAGACCGGTAGGCGAAGGTAAGTAGTCCCGACTTTCGGCTTCTAAAAACCATATTTGGCCTGCCATTGGACGATTTTATGCAAATCTTTTTAGGGTCTGCGAATCAGACAGCGAAAAGTCGTCCAGGCTTTCATAGTCACGATGCTTACACGTGATTTTTTTGGCAACTTTGCTTTGTTGAACCCCACTGTGAAAGACCTTGAACTGGAAAAAGATGAATAGTTTAGCATTGTGTGGCGTGCCTTAGCAAGGGTATGCGAGCTCAAATAGGAGTTTAGGGATGCAGAATTGTTGAAATTTGTGAGAAATGTTGTCCTCACCATCCCACGGTCATGTAACGCAGTTGCGCCGAAATGTAGCAACATAGCCAAAGTTTTCCCCACTTATGTTTTTGCGTAAACTTAAGTGGATACGCGGTAACTGACAAGGCGTTGCTTCAAACTAACTGTAATTGGAATCGACAAGCAGCAGCCAACGATTTGGGTACCTGCAAAAAGGAACATGCCTTTGTCAAGGAAACATCCCCACTACTTTGATCTCTTGCCCTCCGTCCAGAAGAAACTCCGTCATCTCGAATAGTTACCCTGAAAAATGGCTCGCTATCTTAAACCGTTACCGTGGTCAAGAACCCTACCACCACCACCACCACCACCACCACCACCACCACCACCACCATCACCTTGAGGTAGTGCCTTTGCCCGGAAGAAACCCCGTCATTTTAAACATTTGCTTTTTTTAGGTGCATGACCTGCAATCGAAGTGTCTGGATATAGAAAAGAAATATGACAAAGTAGATTTTGAAGCAAAACGAGCCAAGGAGAAACAGCAGATGCTGGAAGCAGAGAATGAGGTATTGCTCAAGATGAAGTTATGTTATTTCTCCTCCGCTTCTTCTTTTTTATTCTTCCCCTTTTTATGCAATCCTTCTTTACCACTGTATGCACCTTCGTTATAATTGTTAAGCACGCTTTCTGTGCTCTGTGCATTCATACGCTATACCACAGATAGTGCCTTATTTTAAGAATTTAAGAGCCTCTCTGGTCACACAGCAGTCACATACACCAATTATGAAATTTCTACCATCGTGATGACGTCAAAATCTACTCTTTGTACAGCTTTTTTTGATGATATGGTCATGACGTAGTAAGGTTTCTTGCGAATAGCACGTGGACAAATCCTCATTCTTTTTCTGGTACCTACCATCTGGGGCCTGGAAGTATGTGTCTTTTATTAGTGTTAATCCACTAGGTTTTTCTTCGATAGATATTAGATGTTGTCGGGTAACCATAGACTTTCTAGACACGTACGGATGTATGTTTTCTGTTAAGCCCTGATACTCAATACTTTCTGCATCAGCAATGACGTAGGGTGAATAGTTAAAAGCTTTCCTTAGTGAAGCTGAGTATTCTCGGGATGTAATAAACAATCTCTTGTGCTTAACATACACTGTTATCATCATCGTCATCGTCATCATCATAATCATCATCATCATCATCATCAACATTACCATCATAATCATCGTCATCATCATCATCATCAACATTATCATCATTATCATAATCTTTGTCACCATTGTCATCATCACTATCATCGTCAGCATCATCATCATCATCATCATCATCATCATCATCACCACCATTATCAGCATCATCATCATCACTATCATCATCATCATCATCAACATTATCATTATCATTGTCATCGTTGTCATCATTAGTATCATCGTCGTCATCATCATCATCATCATCATTATCATTATCA